>JASAMV010009087.1:0-53141 GCA_030248065.1 Rhynchonema sp. JSB1_4
GGTTAAATTTTGGGTGTGATGTCTGGATTTTAATCTGGCCAAAATAGTCCATTTGGGCGTGGCCCACCGACCGTTACGTTGGTCAGGGCAGCTATTGTGCCAATTACCCAATTACTATTCGTCGCACAATGATCATATAAGAATCCTGATTTTCACGTTCAGTCACTTTTAATCACTGTGCTATTGGTCGCACAATGACTACATGAGAATCCATCCAAAATTTTTCCTGAATTGACAAGCCAGAAAATTCAAACTGACATTACGCGGCAACGTGTAATCACACTTAAAGTATGCAGTAAGCGAAATGTTTCAGAGATTAAAAACGTGGTTGACTGGCTGGTTTATTTTGAGATGAAAATGTTTTGTAAGAAATACAAATAGCCCAGCGGTTAAGCGTGGCTCAACTCTTGAATCCTGACGATCAAGGTGGTTTTGGATGGATTCTCATATGGTCATTGTGCGACCAATATTCGCACGCTTCGTGATTCAGAAAAAATTGACCAATTCTTATAAAGTCATTGTGCCGCCAATACACATGAAGTGAGGAGAATACTCTAGGAAAACTTTGCAATGACGAACCAAAGTTGCTGGTGTGCAGATTATCCATAAAAATGTATTTGGACTTGCAAAACACGCAAGCAGCACAAAAACGCAAACCGCCGTGCTCTGGAAACCGCATCAATCAAACTTAATACCGGTCGACCGAATACATATGCAAGATGAGTCAGTTCTTTTCTTGCTTCGAGCAGATTTGGTGGAGAAAAGTGTCTGAGTTTCTTGAGTCAGCTTCGCAAGCATTATTTTCACAGTAGCAGCTCTGAACACGCAAGAAGGAGAACATATTTACCTGTAAATTCATCAGATTTGCGTGCCAGTGCTGAATTATAGTTCAATTCTTATTGTTCTGCTGAAACATACGCCAACTGCTCATCATAGAACCTTCACTCTGCGGACAATTTCTTTCCCAAGCTGCTCCCAAAGAGTCTTACGAGCATACTGCAGATGCTATATTTCCTCACCACATGAATCCGTGTTACATTCTTGTTGCTCCGACAGTGCTGGACATGCAGCTCCTCCATTGGCCGGTTGTGTGGTGATGGTCCGGGTGCGTGTTTGTGTCCCTCCGCCACACGTCACACTGCAAGCGCCGTACGAAGACCATTTGGATACGACGCAGTCGACAGCTGAAACAACTTGTCATGATCTGCAACTGTGCGTGAAAATTGCATGAACAAGGTGCCAGATGACCTATTCGTTGTACCTGTATTCATTTTACTTCCTGTTCAATTCATACATAATCATACTGTTCAAGTTTTATCGTTCTGCTGCAGCATCTGCCAACTGCTAAGAAAATTATTCACTCAGTGGACATAAATCCTTTCCCAAGCTGTGCCAGAAGAGTCTACGAACATTAATATGGATCCTACCACGGTACATTTCCTCACCACATGAATCCGTGTTACATTCCTGTTGCTCCGACAGTGCTGGACATGCTGCTCCTCCATTGGCCGGTTGTGTGGTTTTCACCCAAAACATTCATTTTTGGCTTAAAATTGCATAAAATTAGCATATTTGTCTGCAAATAGGCGAAAAATCGGTCGGTGAAAAGTCCGGCCCGGCCAGGTGGAGGGCTGCAGGTCGGCCCGGCCCGGACCGTTTTGGCTTGAGGTCGGCCCGGCCCCGCCGCGCGCGCGGCAAGCGTTGTGCATATTAGGGTGCACCACAAGGGGACCCCCCCCCCCCCCCCCCCCCCCCCCCAGCCCCACCAGTGGTCCGCTATCCCCAACCCCAGCTGCACCAGTGAAAACAAGCATTCTGCAGAAATTTTCGAATTTTTTTCAGCTTTTTGGACATTTTCAGTTTTCGGCCCTTGAAAATTGGCTGACCGGGCCGGGCCGGGCCGATCTGCAGCCCTCCACCGGGCCGGGCCGGGCCGGACTTGTTTCGCTGACCGGGCCGGGCCCGGCCGCGGCCCGTTTCCGATCTCTGTCGTCCACCCTAACAGAGGACGGTTGGTACAAGTCTAAAATTGATCAGACAATGTTTCACAATTCGCCTTTACAGTTCAGGCATGGATGATTTTCCAAAGATTTTTATCTCCTTATCAGAATCAGACCATTGACGGCCGCAATTGAGAGAGGCAATTGTGTTGATATTATCTATTTGGACATTTCTAAAGCATTCGACACAGTTGATCACTCATTGCTCTTGTCAAAACTGCAATGCTATGGATTTCCCCCACTTTTGTTACAATGGGTTCGCGCCTATCTAACCAATCGCACTCAACAAGTTCGAGTCGGTGGGGGCTGTTTCCGGGCTCGCTGAGGTTTCCTCTGGTGTGGCCCAGGGCAGTGTCATCGGCCCGATCTTGTTTTTGCTCTTTATAAATGATATCGTCAGTGTCGTTGCGGATGGTACTAAATTGTACCTATATGCTGATGATATTAAAATTTATAGGGAAATCCATAGCATTGCCGATTTGCATCAATTGCAGTCCGACATTCACTCAGTTCAAAGCTGGATGTCTGCTAATGGCCTTAGGGTCTCAGCCAAAAAATGTGCAATTCTCAGGCTTGGGATACTCTCCCCCGTGCCGCCAATTTACCTCTTGGATAACTCACCCATTAGCCTCCTCCCCTTTGTCCGAGACCTCGGTGTCCTTTTTGATCAGGGCAGCCTAAATTTTGAAGCCCATTCTGCTAAGCTCATCACCGAGGCTAGCAGAATGGCCAGCATAATAAGAAGGAACTTCTACACCAGGGATCCCTCCTTTTTACGCAAGCTATATTTGGCTTACGTTCGCCCCATTTTAGAATTTTGCATGTCGGTTTGGTCTCCACAAGATAAAACCACGTGCAGAAAAGTGGAGGCGGTTCAACGCGGCTTCACCCGTTATCTACCCGGTATGGGTGACCACCCATACCTAAAACGCCTCTCTCTGCTCCATCTAGAACCCCTGGTGTACCGGCGTGTCATCAATGACTTGGTATTGGTGCACAAAATTATTTCCGGCCTTATACCAGGGGTTGCAAGGAGCGACTTTTTCACCTCACCCTCCTCCCGTCCTGTCCGTGGCCACTGCCACCAGCTGAGTCGAGTCCGGGGTCCAGGTCGGGCCTTGGAAAGGTTCATTTGTCACCGTGTTGTCGATCTTTGGAACGGTCTTCCCCAGTGTGTAGTTGTCTCAAATTCATCCCATCAATTCAAAAAAGGCTGCGCGCACTTTGTCGCGACTGTGTCTGGGACGATATTTTGTCCAATTTCTCTTTTCAGCCATCAATTAATTATCACTCATTCGTTGGTCACGCCTTGCTGAATCGCTGCTACATTGGCCTTTTTCACTTTCAGACCAATTAAAATCATTAACTTCGTCAAACTTATCAAAGTTTCCTTGGCTTGTTGTTTCGGTGCCACATTGCGTTGAGTTGACTGTTGCGACACCTCAAAATCGGTTTGTTCCATTCTTTTCAATTCATTTTTTGCTGTTGGTTGTTGTTGTCAATGTTGTCCAGTTGTGTTACCATACGTTACCGTTACCCCCGCCCTACCCGTTCTGTTTGTCCGTGTTTGTTTGCTCATATTTAGCTCATTTTGTTAATTCTTCCTAGCCTGCCGTTAGGCTTTTGCGAAAGCATGCATAAAACTTGAAACTTGAAACCATCGTTCAAGTTGAAGATAAATCATTTCTCTGCTTTTGTTTCCATTTTCTCCTCCGTCTGACGAACTGAGAACTCTCAATAGCTTTCCCATCTTCATTCATTCACTTTTTCACTGACTTATTGACACTGACAACTGGACTACAACAAAAATCGGATCATCATGCCCAGCTTTGCACCGGCCGAATCATCAAATACTGACCGTGACATCGCTAACTCTATATTCGAACGACCCCTGCCGAACCATGTTAGTTGATCTACGGCTGCTTTCACAGGTGATAATCGGCATGAGTTTCTTCAGTTTGAGCTGTGGTAAAGATTGATTTGCAGAGAACAAATTCTACTCGCAATTTTGCGCGCTTGTGTATTATAAACGCGCAAATGCTCAATTGTTTTCCGAATTGAATCTCAAATGATGTTCATAATTATAGCCCGCGTCAGCCCCGCAGCAAGAGCAGCCGCCGCCGCCGCCCCCACCACCGCCGCCCCCACCACCGCCGCCCCCACCGCCGCCGCCGGAGGCCCCCCAGGATCGTGTGCAGCCACCGGCCCCCGCCATGATCGCCGCACAGAACATGATGATCTGGGGGTCGGTGGCTGCACAGCAGCAGAACATCTTTCGCTGATGATACATAAAAGTCAGTTTGACTTAGTCTCAGTTCATTTCCTCAAATCGTGCAATTCAATTATCATTCTCCAGAAACTGACCAGTAGTATATTAGGAACATCAAACGAGGCAGCCGACAGTTTGAATAAACTGATTATTTAAATCACCTACCATTATTCCAGCCAAGAACAGCCGAAATCCAAGAAATACAAAATTTAAATTAAAACACATTACTGTAAAAAGAAGAAGACTACATGAATTGTGATTACACATACCGAATTTTTGCCAACAGTTGTTAGGGATTCTCACTGAATGAAGTGATATTTTAACACTGGACCAAGTGTGATTTCAAAATAACACATGATGGTTAAAAAACAACACCATGAAGTACTGTACGTAAGAGAAGTGTTAATTCCGTCAAAGTGACACTTGAGTGTTGTTTTGGACAAAAGGGCGGCAATTTGAAATATTCTTTGGTATTCCTAGGTATGCTTTGTTATTGGCGTCTGATTTTCGTTTGACTTTTGCCTTCACTGATTTTAAATACATTCTTACACCTGTATTTGTTACAGGGCATTGGTTTTATTCGTGTTTTGCGCCACTTTTCAAACATGGTCGAAGACAATGTCGAAATTCTACTTCAATGTGCTGATCGCCTTGCATTCCCCAGATCAACGCAGGCCGCATCGAAACCGTATCGAACGAACTCAAGAACTGGGGACACATCAAATGTGGACGGCATTTGCCAATCAACTTGCCCGCATCCAAATCACCAGAATCCAATAGTACAGGCCAGTGGTTTTTTAAAAAAAATTTTTTTTTTATTAAAAAAAAATTTTTTTTTTTAAAAAAAAATTCGCTCCAAAAGTTAAAAAAAAAATTTTTTTTTATTATTTCAAAATTCGAAAATTTCTCTATTTTTTTGCTCTAAAAGTGCTATTTTTTGCATAAAAATTGCTACTGTTAACATCACCCGACCCAACCATGGGTGTATTGGGTGCCATAATCGTTGTTTTGTGGCATCTAGACATAATGCACACACTCACATGGCCTCTCATATAATTACACATGTACATGTGACTAGGTGGGCATGCATTTATCCATGCGACAGACCCGAAAGCAGTGATTCGGTGTGATATTCACCCTATATTTACACTGTTTGTCACATATTTGCATTGGTCGTGTACCAAGAGGCAATAGTTTCACCCAAATTTACCGTCTTGAGTGTCACAAAGCCACACCAAGGCACCCACACTACGTGGGGGAAGTGTACGGGTGTGTACCTGACTACTGTTGGTACTCATTGACCATTGTTTAGTATTGTTTTCGTGTCGTGAGTGCTTTATATGCACTTACCACACGTTATGGAAGAAAAATGGTACTATTTTTTGCTTTAGCGCTCATTTTTTTTCGTTTCTGGCAGTTTTTGGCTGGAATAAAAAAATTTTTTTTTAAATTAAAAAAAAATTTTTTTTTTTAAAAAAAAGGGGTTTGAATAAAAAATTTTTTTTATTAACCACTGGTACAGACATTCCGCTGGGCATGGATTGGATTGCAGTTGTTGGCAGGCCGGCTCAGCTCATGGAATATTCTTGTAGGATTTTTATGTCAATCTCAGGCTAAGGCTTAGTGTCAGAAAGCCTTGACGCACACTCAAGTGTATTGTTGCACGCTCACACTCAAGTGTATTGTTGCACGCTGCAATCCTAAGCCTGAGATATGTACAAGTCATTCTTTGCAAATATTGGGTCATTCATTTCAATATTGTTTATCCCTTCATTTCTCATTAATTCTGCACATTGAACTATTTTTCTGCTCGATGTTAACTGTTGATGCCTTTGTGTACTGTGTTTGCTCATGATTTCTAAAACGTCAAAATTCATTGCGCATTCTCTCGATTGCCGTTGGTCTTAGCAACTTCTAAGAAATGACAGTTAAGTCCACTTTTGTGCAATAACTACGAGTTGAAAATTTGCCTAAAGGAAGAAAAGTGTCACACAGAGGATAAACACCGCCAGGATTTTCACACCATTTCAAAGCCACTGTCATTGTTCCAGGGTGACGCCAAGCTTTCAGAATCGTGCTTGGTTTCCGTGAGGGCGCGTATAGTCATGTCAAACTGGGAATCAGAGGGCATTTTTGATGAAGTAACGCATCACAGATCAGCCTGACTTGTAGAATGCTTAATATACTTCGTCAAAATGGTTTCTAGTTTCCAGTTTCTGACACGACTACACGCGCTGTGAAAGGCGCATGTGAGCAGCCAGCGCTTTCAGTGCAAAAAGTGACACTTAAGTGTTAAAAATTAAGGAGGAAAAAACTACACTTTTGACGCGCAGTGAGTGTTAAAAAACTACGTAAAAATCCGCAACAGCCGTAATATAACGATCGCGAGTGTTATATTTATAACACTTCTGTGTTAAAAATAACACTTCATTTGCGAGTGAGAAGCAGCTGATCCAGGACTTTGCGCACATCGCTTCATTTAACCAGTAAACCAGCATACAAGTTTTCAATCTTCCCAATTTCCAATCTGTGTGAATCCTACCCGAGCGCAATGCGGTTGATGGAGGCATGTACTTGAGCCCTCAACTTTCAAGAGCAAACACTAACCAAGGGAATTTAAGGTCAGGATCCTCTGAATCCTTCTTGTTCGCGTTGATCACTTGTTCTTGGAACATGACAATTTGAGCGCAATATTTTGAACGATTTCGCGGAACTTTGTTGAAAGTTTCGGATGATATATTGGTTTGTTTCAGTTGTTGGAATATTTGTTAAATGTCATATTTGAAGTTAAGCACATTTACGAATGATTGCCGCGGGACACAGCTGACAGCACAATAACATGGCAGTGTTGTCGTCTAGACCTTGTAAGCAATCTACTGTATAACCGTCTAAAATTTCAAAACCACATTCCAAAAAACAAAAGAACATCGGCTTCTTGTTTCTTTGTTTCGTCCAGAAAAACTGCAGATTGTTCCCTGAAATATCTCAGACCTAAATCCTTAACGATATCGGGTTACAGGATTGAGAAGTTTTTCCAGATTTTTCTGCGAGCAAAATAACAAAAAACAACGAAAAAAGCAGATATTTCGCCCACCCATACTCTGCTTGTAACACTAGATTTTGAAAGAAACATGATTTCTGGCGACCACAGGAGGAAGTGCAAAAATAGTACATTCCAAGAAAGATAATGAGCAAAAAGAATGAGAGTACACGAAAGAATTTTCTCGGTCTGAAAACAACAATGAACGACCAAAATAGTACAAAATGCGATTGATCTGTGTGATCATTGTGCACCTATTGTTATATGTTCCAATGAACAGCGCTTCCTGATTCATCTTTTCATCAGCACGCGTCAGCGGGGACAGGTCTGAGTCTGATAGGATGGCTGGTAAGAATCTCTCCATTTTGGGGTGCAGACGCAGCAATGCCTATGACGTCCCAATAATAACGGAACCTAAAAATTTTCTGGTTTTGACCAAAGTTCCACCATACCAACGCGCGTTGAATGAGTGCTATAAAGTGTCAGCTGTGTGCAGCCTGCCCGTTTAGCTGCCAAAACTCCAGCGCCGAAATCTTGATTTCATTGGGAAAGACATTTGGTGCATCAAAAAGGACAAGACAACATCAGACCAGCTGGGTGTGTCTAACATATGTAAAAGCACCCGTGGCTTCGAAACAGTTCAGGCACTTTGTGAGAATAAATCTCAAAGAACATGAACTTTTGAGCCAGGGTACCAATTTGAGCACAAATTTCACTCAGGAACACCATAGCAAATTGGCACCAGTGGCATTCGCCTCTTATCTGGTTGAATGACGCAATGAATTATATTTCTGAGTTTTTTGGGTCCAAAATATGAAACCTTAGATGACAAACCTTAAATATGGTAGAAATGCACCACAGATAAGTGTTGCCAAGTAATATTTCCGCGGAACGCATTGTCCTACCGGCTTTGGCTTGAGTCGTAAAACGAACAATTTCGAGACAAATAATGGGCGGAAGCTAACATTATTTTAAAGGATCAACAGGAACGTTTTTAGTGACTAATGCCTATACCGCTGGCACATATAGTTTAAGTACAATACCCACCTGGTGAGCTCAAACGTCATTGACCCAACAAAACACCTCTTCAACGGTGACACCTTAACTTTTTTCAAGGCCATCGGGTGAAAATGGATTTTTGAAGCGAATTCCAAGAAACAATAAGGAATTTCTTGATCATTTCGAGATCATTTCAAAAGATAACAGCTGAGAAAGCTCAATTTTAAGTAGAGCTAAATCCAGGATTTCAATAAATGAACAACAATATCTGAGGGCTGACAGAGAAAATAAAAACGCACGGTAAACGACAAACCACCACCCCCTTTGCAGCGATTTGCGTCCGCCGCAAGTTGGTCCGTTGACCGCCGGTCTGAGCGGATTCGGGGAGACAAAAGTTGACGAGGCAGCAGCCGCACTCAAAGTATGGATTCCAGGTATATATCGCGTTTCAACTACATCACGATAAGATGGTTGCATATTTCGAATTGAACTATCCCATCGTGCATGAATAACTCAGGCACAGAAATAGTGTCCGTGAATTCATGTGGATGATGGTCAGCTGACTGATGTTTCAGTCGGTAAAGCTTTCATTGAACAGTTAGCCCAACAGCGCGTCCCCCGTTTTGGTATGTGTGTTTACCTATTTGCTATAAATGTGCAACACACTGAACGACGAATAACAATCGACCGAATTGTCAATAATCTCATTCAGACGCCGAGAATGGTTTCCAAGAGGCGACCATAGCCAAGAAGAAGCCGGACAGTTACGGCGTGCAGTACACGGATCAACAGGGCAGAACTGTGACGGTGGGTTTTGGTGTTGGATTCGGGTGCAATATTTTAGTGTACTTGATGTCCGGAACCAGTTTGGTCGGTCAGGATTTTGAGACAATGACCGAGTGTACCTATAAGTGAGCCAAACCTGAGAGTTAGGCCAATGCTCGGGCTTTGATCCCATCAAAAGTTTAGGCACGTGTCAACGTGTGACCTACTTTGATCAGTTGCATGCCTATGCAATGCCGTTGTCTCAGTCACCAACTTTGGTTTGCCCAATCACATACTATACGTATCCTACCTTTCAAAAAAATAATCATCAGGCCATTTTTTGACGCAAAGCCATTCCAGAAAGACGTCAAAATCGCCGACGCTCAAGAATGCAATCCGGCGGCATTCTTTCTGTCCGAGGACATGTCCTGTCTCACACATCTGAACGAAGCCTCGGTGCTCTACAACCTGAGAGAGAGGTTCAAACTCGATCTGATTCACGTGAGCGCGGTTTTTTATGCATTTTTTTAATCTTTGAGTTTCAAGATTTGATTTGATATTTATGTGTGGTGAGCACATGCCTATTGTAATGTAATATCAGGGTGTGAACTGACAGCATCATATTATGTAGTTGAACATTTTAAAAACGAAATGCAACGCCGTTTACAGCGCGTGACAAATTACAACAACCCTGAAATCTTGCAGACATATTCCGGTCTATTCTGTGTCACGATCAACCCGTGGCGTTGGCTGCCCATTTACACCCCTGAACTGGTGCAATTGTATTTCGGTCAGGCCGACAACCGACCCCCGCATGTCTACTCGGTGGCCAATACGGCCTACATGAATGTACTGGAGGGAGCCGGAAATCAATCCATTCTCATCACATTAGTGTCCGAGGGCGGGTTGAGAGGGGTCTTTTTGAGCTGATATGCTCACTGTAACTCGAAACATTTGTTATGATGCACAAAATAATACGACAGAACAATAGCGACTCATCAAACGTTGGCCCTTTTATTTTTGGCTTGTGGCACAATGTGCCGATGAATGTTTCGCTGGTGGAATATATGTATTATGGTGGTTATCCATTGACACAACAATAATCGTCCTCGGCTCTTGCATATAACCACAATCAAATCACAACAACAAATCGATGACACAACAACAACAAACCCATTAAAGTGTTCATACCGCACTCACAACGCGCTACTGTTTCAATTGAAAACGCGTACTGTATTCCGGCAAATATACTGAAATTGGGTTAAAACACAGCCGTAACGCTTCGATTTTTGGGGGTATTATGCGGACATTACAGCGTGGTGTCAAAACAGCTGGGGTCAAGACATCGATGTCAAAACACCGAGAGTTAAAACACGGACTCCCAAATTGAGGGTTTGTGATCCCCGGTCCCTTTCAGCGCAAGTCCCTAAGTCCCTAAGACTTTTAAGAGGCAGGACACGTTAAATACAGCCGCCCCGAATTGTATTGGGTCGGTATTCGTGACCAGGTAATTTTGAGACCCGCTGTTTCGTCCGTGACAGTCCATATTTCCCACGAAACATGAACAGTTTCAATTACAGCGGCGAGTCGGGTGCCGGCAAAACAGAGAACACCAAGAAAATCATTCAGTACTTCACAATTGTAGCCGGAAGTGTCGATCACACGAAACAGGTTCGTATACCTACTTTTGGGTCACCGTGTGTGGTATTGATACCACAGTTAAATATTTGCTGCTCAGACCTTAGCTGTGCGAAAGCAAACGAAAAAACCAAATATTGTCAGGAAAACACACTCGAAGACCAAATTCTCGAGATGAACCGGTACTGGAGGCGTTCGGCAACGCGAAAACCGTAAAAAACGACAATTCGTCCAGATTTGTTAGTTTTATCGAATTTTTTCGACTTCAATTTTGCTCTTTACATGTCTTTGTCCATCCAATGAATATAAATTTTCGCTAAAGGCTTCAAACTTTTTAAAAAAATTACAGGGCAAATTCTATCGGATTCGATTTGGTCCCGACGGCAAAGTGAACGGTGCTGACGTCGAGTCATGTGAGCTTTTCTGTCATTTTATCGCGTTATTTATCAAAAAATAATAAATTTAGATTCGTTATTCAGATTTACTCGAGAAATCCCGACTGGTCTCACAAAACTACGGCGAACGAAATTTCCACATTTTCTATCAGCTCATGTCGAAAAGCATGCCTGAGTCTGTGAAAGGTATGTGTCGATTTTCACACATTTTTGTGTTGTTTTTGAGAAAAGTGGGTCAGAATTGTTTCGTTTCTTCTGGATTATTTCTTGACCCATCGCTTTGCTCGCTGATACTAGTGAGGTGGAAAACAGGCACAGACAAATTTCTGGAGCGAAAGTGCACATACTCGCCTGTATTCAACGGAATTCTGCACGTTTTCTTTAGATGTAAAGCCGAAAAGCGTTTTTCATCATACGGGCGTTAAGGTCGGTTTATACTCTGACTTCATGGGCAGTATAGTAAATTTCTTGAATCATTGCCTCACGAACGTGTACGGTGCACTGGATTCTCCTGGTCCGGTCCCGGAGATTACGTGACGTGTTTTTTCGTTACGGAAAAAAATGGATTGGGGACTGGAAAAAGAAAATGAAATGAAATGAAGCTAAACAAAACAACTTATCGGCCAGTGATCACCAGGAAGACCTGTGCACATTTCTCACGTCCGCGCCTGATTTCAAGCCTGAAACGAGACCTGAACACAGTTAGGATACGGCAGTTTCGCGTCAGTTGGATTCCATTTTTGTGAATTCTTCTATCTCCGCGTGGGCGAGGGCGTGTGATCAACTGGTTCTGATTGTATTGCGTGCGTTAATTTTTCTAATCATTTAATTTTTTATTTCATTTGTTTTGTTGCAATAAGAAACTCAATGGAAATGTAGCTTTCAGTAAAGTGGGCGTCAGTGTAGTGGCACGTGGCAGGCCCATGTGTGGCAGCGGCAGGTAAGTATGATGCGGGGTTCTGACCGGAAGCGTGAGAGGTATGATTTTGGTCACCCAACAAGGCGAAAAAAACACCGTTTTTGTGATACAATTTTGGCCAAAAATTGAGGTAAAAATAGTACTTTTTCAAAATTTTCGCCGAAAATCGCCTAAAAATAGGTATTATGGGTGGGTTTGCGCGCGGAGCGCGCGATTTTTGGGAAAATAAGGTCGAAAAACACCGATTTTGCCTTAAAAATGTATAAAATTGCTTGTGAGAGGTATGATTTGGAGTTGTGAGAGGTAAGTACCGTATTGTCGG
Source organism: Rhynchonema sp. JSB1_4 (assembly GCA_030248065.1). Taxonomy (NCBI): domain Eukaryota; kingdom Metazoa; phylum Nematoda; class Chromadorea; order Monhysterida; family Xyalidae; genus Rhynchonema; species Rhynchonema sp. JSB1_4. The sequence continues at coordinate 12,348 of JASAMV010009087.1, forward strand.
AAATAGAACCCGGGGGGTCTATTTTTTCACTGGGGCCATTTTGGGGGTTCTATTTATGGAGGGGGGTCAATTATTGGGGGGGGGGGGTTATATTTTTAATTTTCCCCCCCCCCCCCCCCCCCCCCCGACGAAAAAACATTGTTAATAATGCCCCTAAAAATGGCTTGTTTTCGGTATTTTCAAGCTTTAACAGCGGCAATTATGCTTAAAAAGCTGTATTCTGTTTCGTACGCAAGCTTAAACAACGTTTGAGACAACAACACAGCCCTACCACCATACCACAAATCTGTGGTACGGTGAAGGTTGGGGTGGGGTTCTATTAATGGTGGGGGGTCAATTAATGGGGGGGGGGGTTCTATTTTTGATTTCGAGCCATTTAGGGGGGTTCAATTAATGGGGGGTCAATTAATGGGGGGGGTTCTATTTCCGACAATACGGTACTCAATCCCCCCCCAACTATGGGTGGGCACAATACCCAATACCCAATACCAATACCACCCAATACCAATACCAATACCAGTGTTTGGTATTGGTATTGGGTCTGATTCTGGTATTGGGTATTGGTATTGAAGCTGGCCTGGTATTGGTATTGGGTATTGGTATTGGGTTTGCCCAGGTATTGGGTCAAAACCAATATCCAATACTAATCCAGAAAAACCCAATACCAAACCAATACCAAACCCAATACCTGACTCAAAACCCAATACCAAACCAATACCAAACCCAATACCAACCCAATACCAGGCCAAAAACCCAATACCAAACCAATACTAAGACCAATACCCAATACCAATACCAACCCAATACCCAATACTCAATACCAATACCAACCCAATACCAAACCCAATACCAGGCACTTCAGTAGTATTGATCTGGTATTGGGTATTGGTACTGGTATTGGGTCTTACCCGGTATTGGTATTGGGTATTGGTATTGGGTCACCAATTTGGTATTGGTATTGGGTATTGGGTATTGGTACAGGGCCGGTATTGGTATTGGGTATTGGTATTGGGTGTCAAAAGTGGTATTGTGCCCAGGCCTACCCCCAACCCCCCTCGGGTTTTGTGGTAGGTAAGTACTGAGAGGGGGGTAACCCTCCCAACCCCCCAGCCACTACTATGGTGGGCGTCAAAAAATGTAAGCAGAAGCTGCCGGCCAGGGCCCAGCAGAGTTAGGAAAAAAATATTTCCTCATTTTCTTTCCGAATAGGAAAAAAACGGAAAAAAGGAAACATTTCCTTCTTTTTCCTTTTTTTCCGAAATTATATCGTAATGGCATCTAAGAAAAACAACATTTTCTGAACATTTTGTCGACACGATGACATTCTGGCGTTCTGACGTTCTATTTTTTTCACTCGATCATTTTCAAAAAATTGTTTTCACTATTTGCCGAGAGGGTTCCAAATCCGGTGTAATTTTTTCTTCTTGATTTTTGGGTTCTTCTGATTTTAGGGGGTTCTATTATTGGGGGGGTCACTTTTTGGGGGCTTCTATTTCCGACCAGTGTAGTTCCTGGGGGGGGAGGGGGGGTCCCCCCCTCGGGTACGTCTGTTCCCCCTCGATGGTACGCCTGCCCCACTGTTCCCCCTCCGGGTACGTCTGCTCCCCCAATTTTTACCTAAAATAGGCAAATTTTGGCCTAAAATAGGCATTTTTTGGCCTGAAATGGGTGATTTTTAGGTCAATGATGTCAAAAGTCGCCAAAATACCCTTTTTATGGAGAATTTTTTCCGAAAAGGGGCAAAAATGAGCCAAATTTTCGACCTCAAAAAATGACTTTTCTCCAAATTTGGGTCCTCCCCCCCCTTCCGGGTCCCTCCCCCCCTTCCCCCCCAGGTGGGTACGTCTGTTCCCCCTCCGAAAAAAAGGGGGTACCACCTGTTCCCCCTCCGGACCAGGAACTACACTGTTTCCGACAATACGTTAGTAATATTATAAACAATATATTTGTACACAGGTGCTTTGACACAAAAATATAGCTTTCGGGCACCCCAAAGTGGGGACTTCAAGTTGGGGGGGGCTGTATTTTGGGGGCTCTATTTTTTCACCGACCCCGTTTAGGGGGCTGTATTTTTGGGGGGCTTGTATTTTAGGGAATACGGTAAAGCCTGTCCATAAAGTTAAAAATTAATCGCCCTCGCCCCCTTCCAAAACCACTGAGCTGGAAACTAACTCGTGCTTTCGCAGATCTTGAGTGAGCACTATTTTTTCGAAAAAAATGCTCGTTTTTTCTTTTTTTTCCTCGATCACCATTTTTTTCATTTTTTTGTTTACTTTTTTTGATTGCCATTTCTTTTCCTCGGAAAAAAAGGAAAAAATGAAATATTTTTTTACATTTTTTTCCTAACTGTCTCTGGGGCCCAGGTTGTACTTTTGGTCAATTTTGACCGATTTTTTGGCCATTTTGGACCAAAAAAGGGTACTTTTGGAGTGAAATTTCGGAAAAATTGGGGGAGATACCTTACCCAGAGAGGAGGAGATACAGTATGTACCTCAGCGCGGGGGGTCACGTACCGTACCGACGAGGGGAACAACTGTACTTTTGGGCAGTGCACTTCCTGGTCCGACGCGGCGGCAGTGTGCCTCCCTGGGGGGAAGGGGCGGAAGACTCAAATCCAGGAAAAGGTCACTTTGAGGCATACTAGTGGCAGGGGGGTTGGGGGGAGGTTACCCCCCTCTCAGTACTTACCAGTGCTGTGGCTGGGGGGGGGGGGTGGGGGGGCGGTCCCCCCAATGGTACCCTACCCGCCCCGGTCTGGTACGCTACCCCCCTACCCGCCCCGTTCTGGCACCCTACCCCCCTACCCGCCCCGCCCTGGTACCCTACCCGCCCCGATTTTTACCCCCAAAATGCCCATTTTTCGGTCAAAAATGCCCAAATTTCGACGAAAAACCCTAAAAAGTGCAAAAAATCTCGCGCTGCGCGCGATATATGTACTTTTTAGTACATAAAAACAGGCACGCGAAAAAACTCGTGTTGTACCCTACCCGCCCCGAAAAATCTTCTCCCCCCCTCCCCCCAAACCGGATTCTCCCCCCCCCCCCCCCCCAAGATCCCAGGTACACTACCCCCTACCCGTCCCGCAAAAGTAGCCACAGCACTGGTACTTACCTACCACAAAACCCGAGGGGGGTTGAGTACTTACCTCTCACAACTCCAAATCATACCTCTCACAAGCAATTTTATGCCTTTTTAAGGCCAAAATCAAAAATGCCTTTTTAGCGACTTTTTACATCATTGACCTAAAAATCACCCAATTTAGGCCTACAAATGCCCACTTTAGGCCTAAAAATGCCGATTTTAGGCACAAATTGAGGCGGCTAGTGCACCTGGCGTGGCGGTTAGTGTACTAGCGTACCTTGGTCGCGGCGGTTAGTGCACGTTAGGGGGGAACCCCCTCCCCCAGGAACTACTGCCTTTGGGGATGGTGCATCCCCACCCTACCCCCCAGCGACAGCACTGGTTTGGTCTGGTATTGGGTCGGTTTTGGGTTTGGTATAGGGTTTTTCTGGATTAGTATTGGTTTTGACACAATAACTGGGCAAACCCACAATACCAATACCAGGCCAGCTTCAATACCAATGCCCAATACCAGAATTAGACCTAATACCAATACCTACTGTACTGGCCCCTATAGTTGCAAGTGAAAAAACCGTTTTTTCTGAAAAAAACCTTTGTTTCCCAGAGGCCAAACTAAGGAACCGATATTTTTCCGGGCTTTGGAAAAATATCGGAAATTTTTGGAAAAATTTCCAAATTTTCCAAAAAAACTTGGACAGCAGTCGCGAGGTCAGTTTCTCAAATCCTCCAAAAACACCATTTTTTGTGTCTTTCGTCGACTTATCCAGCATGACTTTTCGTCACGAAGCAACTTCAGACCACATTTTGCTTAAATGTACCCCATTTTAACAGGCGACCTGGCCTGGAAAAATATTGGAAAAAAGTTTTTTCCCGAAAAAAACGGTTTTCTTCCAGTAAATGTATTTTTTCCGAAAAAATTGCAACTGTACCGGCCCCCGCAAACAAGACTGTGCATGTGTGCTGCAAGGGAATAGTACATGATTTTTAATCTCGAAAAGTTTGGCATTGGGTCGTGTTGGTATTGAAGCTCCAGTGTTGGAACGGGGTGCGGGGGGGGGGGGGGGTGGGGGGCTACCTTCCAGTACATTAGGTATCCCCCGATGAGTGCCATGGTACAGTAGGTATCCCCCTACTGAGCCCGCGGTATAGTAGGTGCCTCCTAACGTCCTAAGTCCAGATTACCTCCAACACTGAGCTAGACAGTATGGTATGGTGTTGGGTTGTGGTCATTGTAGATCCTGGTCCAGAGGGGGAACATGCGGTACCCCACTTTTTTGGAGGGGTAACAGACGTACCTACCGGAGGGCAGTGTTGGAGGTGGGGGGGGGGGTTTGGGGGGTTGCCCCCCAGTACAGTAGGTATCCCCCTCGCCTGGTACAGTAGGTGGTATCCCCCCATTTTGCCCCAAAAGTGCCAATTTTGTTACCAAAGTGGCCAAAATTAGTGTAAGACCAGTGGCTTTTGCCTCAAAAAACCAAAATTCGCGCGCGCAAATGTTACGTTTTCACACGATTCCACACATAATAAAAACATTAAAAATTTTCACCCCAAAACCTAGCCCCCCAAACCCCCCTAGGTACATAACCCCAGGCCATCGCCTCTGGTACAGCAGGTATCCCCCTCCAGAGTACCTCCAACACTGGGGCCGGGCAAACGAACTTTTAAGCAAACCGGCCAAGCGGCCCGGTCGACCAAGTTGAAAATTCCGGCCCGGCCGTGGAATTCTCTGTTCCCTCCGGAATTCTATCTCCGCGTTGATCGGTGTTGCCTTTATCGTTTCAGATTTAGGTATTCATCTCTATATTTGCGTCACTGTTGTTTGGCAACTGTGAGGACTAACATAAATTTGGACCCGGCCAAAGCGAAGGCGAACAAAACAAACCAACGTTACGTATGGCTTGTTCTCTTCCGTCCATCAATATGTCAGCTGAAGATGAAGCCGAGGTGTACAAAATGTGGCGGGTTCGAAAAACAGTCATGCAGGTGAGTGAGTTGAAAGTGAAAAAGTCAGAAATGGCAAATAATGCGAAAACCTTTTCAAAAGTTAATCGTTGTTTCATAATTAGGCCATAAGACAGTTTCACAACGAAAATATGATGACTAACTATGCGCGAAGTGGGGTCAGGAGGGGCGACACCCGACATCTGGAAGTTCCCGACAGACACCCAATGTCAGAAAATTTGACCTATTTTTGCCCCTCTTTGGGAACGATTCTTCAGGAAAATGGTATTTTGGCGACTTTTGATAACATAGCCCTAAAAATTACCTATTTTAGGCTTAAATTGCCTGTTTTGGCCAAAATGGCCAAAACACGATGAATAATACTCGTTAAATCTGCTAATTTGGTTGCATCAAACTCACTTTCCATTAAGTTTTTTGGTTTTAGAACCGGCAGTGAGGGCAAGGGCACACTCTTCAACTCTTTTAAAAAAATATATGAAAGTCCCTTAAAAGACAACACGGTAGAGCCCCACCCACCCCCAAAAATATACTCCCCCCCAATAAACGACCCCAGTGAAAAACAAAGCGCCCATATATTTTAGGGAACACTGTAAAACATATAGGGCACTGCGCACGCTACTGGTTGGTACTGTTGCCGTTTTGCAGATGTGCCACGATCGAGGCTACTTGGTGACGCAGGAACAGTTGGATCAGACGTTGGATCAATTCAAGGTTTGCCCGCCTGCACAAATACCTGCGTTTCTTGCAAAATATGCTTCAAAAAATACAATTATCGTGTATTATATTTTAGCTGGTGCCCGAACACGTTGTGATGACGAACGAAGAGAAACAAGAGCTGCTGACGGCCGACTGCGCATACTTCGAACGCTGCCGCCTGACACCAATCTCAATCTGGAATTGCTCAAAACACCGAATTTCCTGCATCGGACGCCAAGTGCTGGTGAGAATACGGGACGGGGAATGATACAGCCGGGTTGGTCGGGTTCAGCGTAGTCTTTGAGCGGGAACGGGGGCTCAGCTGTCTCGTCGGATATCCAGTAGTCAGTCAGTAAATCTTTAGGAACTTGCCGCATACGTTTGACATTCAGGTGTAAGTTGGGTTTTGTTTGTCCAGTCAATCTGTTGTTGTTAATGTCAGCCTCAGTACCCTTGATCATCGTAGTCAAGTCACCGCTGCCGCCATTTTGTACAGCGGTTGATGTAAGTCGTTTCGCACCGCTATTTTCACCCAACCGTTTCTCCAAAAAGCGAATCACCTTACATTTTTCATGAAATGATAAAATTTCATGAAACGCTAACCACTTTAACCCCATCACCATCAACTGAGTCGCAGGCTCACGCAAAACTGTATTTGCAGACCGGTTTTATGTATACAATGGGCACATGTGTAATAGGATTAACATAATACTAATGACACTCAATGACACAACAATGACGTAGACTAGGCATAATTGGCACATATAACAGGAAAGCACAATACCAGTGGCACTCAACAATAATGTATACCATCTGCAATTGGCATATGTATCACAGGATCACAAATGGCAGAAACTGTACAATTCGGACAAAAATATTTTCTTAGACGCATGTTCGTGACATTTAACGAAATAAATAAGCGAGACGCAAAAAAGCTGTCCCTGTGAAGGGCTCACTTTTTTGTTATGTATGTGAACGCATGATCAGGATTCGAACCATTCCATAACGGGTGTGCACCACAGCATGCCGACGACTAAACCGCTCGGCCATGAGGGGCAGTCACTGGTTTTTGCTGCGTGCCTTATATACGCGCAAACACACACACACACACACACACACTCGCTCACACAGCGCACTGAATCTAAAGCGCTGTGTGATTGCAGTACAGTGTGTGTTTTTGTAAAGCATGTGTGGCCTTGTTCACGCAGGGTGGCTGTGAGCTCCAATTCAAAAATGCATTTTGCCTGATGCACACAACACGTTATGGAAGTCAAACTTTTCAAAGGCAGTACATTTCCTCACTGTAATCTGAGTGGAACGCACCGTCATCGTCATCATAGTCATCATGTTCTTGATCACTCTCATCGCTGTCTGACGTTTCACTGCTCAGATCAATGATCACATGCTTGACTTTGATCATTTGCTCCAGCGCATCTTGCTTGCGCCATTTCTCTTCCTCTTTCAGCACATGGCTAAATCAATAGTCTAGATATTTTCACCAATATTTTCGATTCGAGAATTCTGTTTTAACATTCAACAGTCATGGTTGCCTAGTTGCGTAGGTAACTGTTTTTGGACTCACTTGTAGGCATTTTGAATGTGTTGTTGATTGATTGATGCAATTCCTTGCAAATGGAACTGGACAGCCGCATCGCCCTTTAGTTTCTCCGTCGTGTTTTTTGACCACCAATGTTTAAGATACGACCAGCTGATCTCGATCGGGTTGAGGGCACAATGATACGGGGGGAGACGAAGAATCTCCACCCCGTATTGGCGCGCCACCTTTTCTGCCTGTAAAAATAGAGCGCAGATTCTAGTTTCCCCATGTTTTTCTCAGGTTATTCGCTCAGTCCGTCAGAAAGTCAAGCCAATTAGAAAATTTATCTGCATGACTGCTCACCATTGGTTGCTGCAGTTCCTTTCTGCGTTGTTCGTAAAGGGTTTTGATTGCAGCGGCGCGACGAGGGGTGCCCTCCGGCGGTATCGGTGTTTCTGGCGAGTGTGCAGCTAGCCACTCCATGTGACTCGTCTGGTTGCACTGTGGTGCGTTGGGTGGGTCCTGAAGCACCACAGTGCAAAATGTGTGCTTAAAAACCTTTTGACCAGTGGTCACCGACGCATGACACATTGTTATTTCTATAAATGAGTTATGTAGCTCAGTGACACAAAAATTATTGTGCCCAAACTCGGACTACCTTAGTGCAATGGTAGCTGGCGTTGTCACACACCAACACCGGCTTCTTGTCACCAGATGCTGCTTTCAATAGTGGACACACTTTGTGCAAGTATGACAACCATTTATCAGCATTCATTGAGCGGTGGTAATTTCTGAGGTCCTGCGTTGATTTGTGAGCGTGAAAACACTCCTGCGATCCGCCAACCAAGCCGAGACGTCCAACTACGGCCAGAACCATCATTCGCTGACCGGCACCTGCGTTGGGCAAATGTTCAAAACACAAGTTAGTGTGATCTAAGCTAACACTGTGTATGAAACAGCCAAGTGCTTGTAGTACCTTCCTGCGGTGCGCAATCGGGTCGTGATCGATACTCCGATCCATCTTCTTCTTTTCTATGTGGGTCGTTCTGCAGATAATGGGGTTCAAGGTTGTTTCATGTTTGGCCAACACATGGTCAATCATTCAGTTCTCTGTGAAACACCATTGCGTGTTATTACGTGCTGATTCCGGTGTGAAGCACACCTGATTTACGCAATTTGTGCGCCCAATGACGACTTAACCGTTTATGAAGTACCCTAAACCTATTGATGGAACTTTGAGTTCACCTTTTTCTTAGTGTCTTTCCATATTCTCCCTGGACCTCGTGGCTGATCATACGACCAGGTCTCATCCGTGTAATAGATCTCGTAGTCGCCACTGTCGCGCATTTCCTTCATTCGATTTAGGTAGTTCTTCCTCCATTCTCTGATGTGTGGTTTCGTCATCAGAACTTCATTGTCGTCGGAGTCCTTCACGTAGCTGTAAATTAGATTCGTAAATTGGAATATAATGCAATATAAGGCAAGATAGCATACTGGCACCTAAATTAGGTTTACAGCTACATCAACGTCTGAAGCACGCTCTGGCACCTGTACCCCAGAATGCTAGGTGCCAGGGCACTCAGATTTAGTCGATAAATGAAACTACTCACTGATATCCCAGTCTGCGGACGACCTGCCACAGGGTCTTGTTTGACACAAATGGATAAGCATCTTTTGGCAAAATGCTTGCGATCACCAGTTGCAGTTCGCCAATTGTTAGCCGTTTCCCTTTGAGGAAGAACTGCTTGTGTATCACCGTGTTGATGTCTTTCAACGCCCATGACGGAACCTGCGCCGTTGAAACATCACGTTGTCCGTTATCGGGTTTTTTTAAAACCTTGTTTATTGCATCTTAGACTTACAAAATAATGATACGGCTTTTTGCCCCTCCTCTTATTGTGTTTCTTCATGACGTCGCCACTAGCCAGTCGGTTCTTGGCGCGGGCTAAAATAGCGAATTGAAACTTGTTAATGTTGAGCATAACCTGGTGATTATGTGCGTGTGCTGACGTTTTATTTTTGCAAATAGGTCACTATAAATTGGAAATATCGTTGTGATCCAAAATTATAACCCACCTACGATGCACCGCACTGTTCTCTGATTGCTTATGCCAAGCATTTTTCCGGTTTCTACTTCAATCTTACGAATTGACCAGCTCGGTTGTTCTTCTTTCAGTGACTTGAAGACGCGGAACACGTAATAGTCGGCCAGCGGGTTTTCTTCAGATGATTTCCTGACGTTTCGAGTGTTTTCTGGAGTTTCCGCCGTGAGAATATCAAAATGACTGTCGCTGGTGCTGAAAAAAGGTTTTATAATGTTTCATGCTTGTATCAAACTTGGTAAATCAGTGTTGCCTTTGTTGCATGATGTTACGGGTGGACTATTTTGTGTTTCGTAGATCAGCATGAAAGTTCCTCCTTCACAGCGAACACACTGGTCAAACGCTCTTCTAGTAAATCTCGAAATATTCACAAGAAATTATGTGACCACGTCAAGATGCGACCGGACCGATCATGAGTTTATATCGCCCATAGTTACAGATTTGTGCGTTTAAGTGTATTAATCACAGCTAACCTCGGTTCATCTGTATCAGATGCCAGCCACACATAATCGTTTGGTATGTAGCCCTTTAATTGTATTTCATTCAGTGGTTCATTTCCCCAAGTGTCCACATCAATGACCGTCGTGTGAATGTTTGTGTCGCCTTCAGTGTTTGTACCAACTGTTTCTTGATCCGTGTGCATATTCTGATCGCTCATATCACCGTTATGTACGTGAACGCATGATGTCTTCGGGTCGGCACGGTTATGTATGTGAACGCATGATGAGCCACATGGCATGTCCGATGATTTATCACTGGCGTGATCAGCTGCGACTTTCGCAATTGTTTCCTCAAGCAGATGCGTTTTGTATCCAGCAACCGTACTGAACACTGCTGGCAGAATTTCCGGTTGTGACACCTGCTTTTTTGGTTCGGGCCTGATGCTGCTGTACACAAACACGTACTGGCCTGTGCTTTCCGTTCCTCCCCCTGGCACTTTTCGTTTTTTATCCATTTTGCGCACGTAAGCCGGCGAGGATAACGATCTTTTTGTGAACGACATGGTGAATTGTTCCTGTCAATGAACAGTGTGCGCTTGGTAGACAGGGCGATGATAAGGATATAAATAAAAAATAAAATAATAAAAAAATAAAATAAATAAAAAAATAAATATTTTTTAAATGTTTCAAGAAATTCAAAAAGTACCGTAACCCATTCTCTTTCTTTGGTTTTTTTCTGTCATTTCTTTTTCTCTGCTGGAGTATTTGGGTTTCTTTTCTATCAACGTTAGTCCATGCTGTTTGCAGCTCAGCATTTCCGAGTTTACGCAACGCGCTAGTATGCCACTTGATAAGTGGAAACCATATAGAGCTCAGAACTTGTTAAATAGCGACTAGCCTATGCCAGTTCTCTGCGGATTTCGCTCTGTTCCGTAAATATTTCTTAAAATAATAGCCAGAGGTCTCGGTTGGGCCTGGTTTGGCTGGCCGGAACCTGCCCGTTCCAGCAAGTTTCTTGCCTGGCCCGTCTCCAATTGGCTAAAGCTCGTTCTGTGGCCTAATTTTTTTCGATCAGGTATTTTCTCATGATTTTTTCGATACATCTGAAGCAAGCCTCAATGTATGAAACTCATTGTTTTCAATAAAAAATCTGCGCTGTAGACGAGTAAATGTCAATTTGTGGCCGAATCTGCCAGAAATTTCTGTACTTTGATTTTGACAAAAATATGGTAATTTTTTTGTGTAAATAGTCAACTTCGGACCGGCCAGACACGGACCCAACCGTCCCGACTCCGACCTCGAATAATAACAGCTTTACAATGATGTTCTTTGTATCATCAGCTCGTTATCAGTATCACAATAACTTTGCAGTACTGCAAGGCGCGACTTGGGCAACCACAAAACGGGGAACATCAACGGATTCCGATCATCAAACATCTGAACAGAAGAAGAGACCTCGAGTGCAGTCGTCCGTCGTCGGCAATCGCCAACGGATTGCCAAATGATTTCTTCGATAGACGCAGTGCCACTGCAGGTACATCAACGGCAAAACAAGTAACACTGTCGAAAATTGAAAACCACCTGGGTGACCTTCAAAGATTGCAAGGCATAGTGCTACCAGAGGTGGGAATCGGGCTCGGGCCGGGCCGGGCCGAGGTTTCCGGCCCGAACGGCCGGGCCTGGCCGACTTTCCGGAATGTCGGGCCGGGCCGGGGTGGCCGGCCCAAAAAGGCCCAACATCATCGAATTTCAATAAAAAATCGTGATTTTTTAGGCTAAATTTGCCAAAATTTCTCGCGGTTCTACAAATTAGTAACGACTTCCATGATTGTCAGGTATTTTTAAACCAAAAAACAGTAATTTTTGCACCAAAAAATTGCTTCCAAATATCATCAGAAAAAGTCGGGCCGAAAAAATCGGGCCGGGCCGGGCCGACTTTTTTCCAAATCGGGCCGCACTTCCTGGCCCGAACTGTCGGGCCGGGCCGAGGTAACCCGGCCCGATTCCCCCCTCTGGTTACTACAGTTGCTTGCTTCCTCCATCATGGATCGATGGCAGAAAATGTCGTGCATTGCACCTACGCATTTGATTTTGAGCCTCAATGCTGATTTAGCTGGAATTGAAATTGTGGCATGCATGCCAAGGCCACCGCTGGTTGTCTCCAATGGTGTCGTTGACAAATCGAAATTTTTCCATACCCAGCCGTATGTATGGGAAATTTCCCATACATACCCTCAAAAATCAAAAATTTCCGATACAGGGGGTTTCTCCAAACATTAAAAAATTTCCATACCCGAGGGGGTTTCTGAAAAAAAACGCCCCAAAAATTTTCCGAAAGTGCCAAAATGTGGTATAAAAGTGTTTAAAACAACGTTTTCTTGCGGTAGCAAAAGATTTTTGACATTTTAAGCGTAAAATTGTCAATTTTGGTACTTCTTGGGGGTCAAAAAGTCATTTCTTAGGGTGTCCAAAAGTGAAAAATTTCCTATACCCCATACCCCCGGCCGATTTCCCAAACCCCGTACCAGGGGGTAACCCTTCCCAACCCCCTAACGACTCCACTGGTTGTCGCACCACCCGTACTTGGTGGCTGGCCACGGCTCACCGTAAAATTGGCTTATCGATACATTGTCGCTTATTTCATTCGTGGCGGGTGACTTTGTGGGTGGAACCATTTTCATAACGGACCGACTAAAAGTGGCAAACCACGCTTTACGTTGCCAGGATTCTTTTTGCGATCTGCTCCTGACTGTTTTTTGGTTTTTATCCTATTTTATATCTTTCGCCTTCCAATTTCAGGCACACAATCGCGTTTGACTTCGATTCGTGACCGGCGTGGCGAATGTGGGCTGGACAAATATTTGCCTGATGTTGATGGATACAATATGACGGTGCTGCGCGATAATGGTTAGGAATTTACGCGGTGTTGTATTAAGGAGAGCATGAAGTGTTCATAATTTTTATGACATGCCACAAACTGGGCCCGACAAGACAACATTTGTGGCACGGAGGTGACACATTTTGAAATCGATCGCGCACAAACATTCAATTTATGTTGACATATGGTTGCAGGTGGAAAAAACCATTTTCCTGAAAAAAATTGGGAAAAACCGCTTTTCAGAAGACAATACAACCAACCGATAATTTTCCTGGCACTGGAAAAAAATTGGAAATTTTTGGAAAAACTTCCTTGTTTTTCAAAAGGCTTGGAGTGTCGCGAGGTCTCAAATCGTGTAAAAACAATATTTTTATATGCTTTAGTGGACTTCTCCCGGATTGTCTTTTCCTCACGAAGCAATTGTAGACCACATTTTGCCCAAAAGTGCCCCCATTTGAACCGGCGACCAAATTTTGGCCCGAAAGAATATCGAAAAAAACGGTTATATCAGAAATGTATTTTTCCGGAAAAATTGCAACTATATGTTGACATAAAACAGGTTCGCATATTGCTCGGCTCAGTTGTGCTGCTGCGAAAACAGGTCGATCTGGGGCAAAAAAAGCACGCTACTGTGCTGTGCAGTTCCCATAACCATTCCTTGATCCGCAGTAAGTAAAAATATAGAATGCAGTATTTCTGCTGCCCCACCCAGATTGGCTGATGCACCGCGTGCCACGCGTGGGCGCTAAAGCGGAGACGGGCATCGGAGCGAGGACACGTCGCGCTGTGGCCACAAAACAGACAATCACACAGTCGGTTGCTGATGTCAGGGAACAACTGGCGTTGGTGAGTTGGGTGATGTTTCATTATGGGCACAAACAGTTTGGCTTTTTATACTGTTCGTGCTCTGCCGCGTACCTTTGTCGCATACATGTACCGGATTTATATTTGCTTCCGCCGAAAATCCTTCCTGGTTGAAAACCATGAAAAGGAAATTTTCGGGACACTTGTAAAATCATGCAAGAGTGGTTCGCTACTATCCGACTCCGTGTACAAATGTCGTAGCTTATGCACACAGTACTAATATTCTGAATCTGTCGTGCCCCCAGGTCGGTGAGTACGCGCGAACGCGTGGCCGATCGTTGTCGAACAGCATGAAGGCGCTCAACGACAGACTCGAAACGCAGGCCAACCATTATGGAATCCAGGTGGGGGCGAAATTTAAAATTTTTTCGATCTTATGATGTTTAATTCCATAAACCAATTCACAGACCTGAATCACAGTATGTTGTATCATGTTGACAGAAGCAGAGCTGGTTTGGTATTGTTCCTTCTGCAGTTGAGATATTATTCGAATAGAGTAGCGTGCAGTGATACTTTCTAATCAACCTTCGAGCATAAGTATCTTGCCTTCATTAGACCAGACCTGTTACTTTAATCTGCTTCTGGTTATTGCGTTTTCCTCTGCCTCCACGGTCACTGCTCAAGTAGTGACTATTCAAGGACATAAACTTCGTTCAACTGAAACATTTCATTGTTTGCAGCCGGAAGTGTTGCTGATGAACTGGCTGCGCTACTTGACCAGAGCCCTGGCATTCACATCGTCGCAAGTGCTCAAACTGGCACATCGATCTGTGTGTGACGCCCACACGCACCACTGCCTCCTATTTGCAACACATCAACACCACATGTGCTGAGGTGAGCTGGTCAGGTTCTTCTGGGATGATGGTTTTTGGTGATTGGCTGTATGAGTATAAATTGCCATTCCACCATCTAAATTGGCTATTCGTAAGTGGCATACATAGGTCCCAATGTCTTTTTTGGTAACAGATCTCCTTTCGACTAGGACGGCCGGTGTATAGTGCAATTTTTCCGGAAAAATGGATAAACTGGAAAACTTTTTTGAAAAAACAAAACGTTTGTTTTCGATATTCTTCCGAGTCAACAGTTGGTCGCCTGTTAAGATGGGGTACATTTGGGCAAACTGTCGTCTAAAATTGCTTGCTGAGGAAAAGTCATGGTGGACAAGTTGACCAAAATCAATAAAAATGGCGTTTTTTGCACGATTTGGAAACTGCCCTTGTGACTTTCCAAGTATCCGAAAATGTCTAATATTTTTTCCACTGCCCAGAAAAATATCGGTTCTTTTTTGGCCTCAAAGAAAACCGTTTTTCTTTTTCTTAGGAAAAACCCGCTTTTATCCACCTGCAACTATAGATCGACCTGCAACTATAGGCGGGTGAAGTCGACATGATGTTTTACATTATTCATACTTAGCCTCAATGATCGTAATCCGTCCGTCCGTTCGGCTGGGGTCTGCCGACGCTCTCAAATCTTTTCAATTCAGTGTTTTGCTATATTTACTAACCCGGCGTTGTCCACATCACCCTGACACGTTGTGCGCCATTGGGTTACAGACCTGAGATGTAGGGTGAACCCGAGATCTGGGGGTAAAAAAGCCGACACTCGGCAGTTTTGAAATATTTTGCAGGCCACCTCGCTATCATCGATCAAACACGTCGTCGTGTCCGATGCACGTGAGCTACTGTACGCAGCTGAGCAGGCTGTGTTGACCACGCTGGACATGTATGCCGACAGTGCGCCCATCTCGCGGCTGGTTGGTTATAAATCACTCGGGGTTGATTCAGCATGTAAACAACTCAGTAGTAGTCCAGTCATGTCAGTTCGTCCCTGTTACGGTTTGCGTGAATCTGTTTTGCGCGAAGATGTTTTGCAGTTGCACCACTAAACCTGCCACGCAGCTCCCAAGCACTTGCATAGCTCAGCATAGTTCCCATATTTTGAGATTTTCGACCCCACCCACCAGCTGAGGCGTTGAAAACTTGGCTTGGTGAAAACACTGATACACACTCCTTTTTCACTAGTGTGGTAGTTGGCCAATATGTTGACGATAGATGAGGACCGCCAAAGTGTTGGCAATATCGATGGATAGATGGCTCTTACGAAAAAACGGGGTAGTGCACGAAATAAGTAGTAATGTTTAAATATTGATGAAAATTTACCTAAATGTACAAATCGTAGGTCGCGGTCGTCCTGCGGGCACAAGAAGCGTCGTCGCAAGCCGAAGCAGTCGTACAACACGTATGTGTGCAAGGTGCTCAAGCAGGTGCACACCGGCATCAACTCGAAGGTCATGTCGATCATGAATTCGTTCGTGAATGACCTGTTCGTTTGAGCCGTGAGCTCACCGCAATTAGTATTATCCAGTTGGAATCAAACGCGCAGAAATCAAATTTCATTCAATCTCGGCCAATGTAAATAAATACATGTGCGTTTTTGCTGTTTTTTATATGGTGTGTGTTTCTTTAATTGAGGAAGTTAGACCTTTCTTGATTGAACATAACTTATGAATGTAAACGACTACGGCTGCGGTTGTGCTGCTATTTATAGTTATTGGCTTTCTGTGATGATCGAACTGCTGTCAGCGTCGTTGACTGTCATATAGACGTGTGCTGTTACGCGCTGTTGTCAGCTGAGATGTTTTATCATTGTTTGACAATTCCTGTTTACATTACTGTTGTGTTGTTTTATTTTTAAGAAGAACAGGCGGTTCCCCCAGTCCCGAGTGGTGCCCTCCCGGCCTTACTGGCTTTGGTCGGAGGGCAGTGGCGTTGTTTTGGGGTGTGGTGTAAAGCATATATCGTGTTTTTTAGCCGTATTTAGTTTTGCCGACACGTTTTCCGAAACTATTGTACGAAATCCCAACAACACCACTGTCCGCGAGGGTAAGGGGCATGGTTTCTTCGGTGCACTAGCCATGTGCAGAAGGCCGCCAGCCAGTATTGCGATGGGTTGGGTTTGTTGTGGGGAACCTCCCCCACTATCCAAACTTAATGGCTATAATTGTTTTCGTCGAAAACATAGCAACTTTGTTTTTGTACGAAATATGGTTTTGAACCACCTGGCAAGTTTTTATTGATTTTTCCTAGAACTGAACGATTTTTCTGTGGGACCTTAACCTCACTCAATACTGGCATCAAATAAGTAGTTGCTGCTAAATAGCGATGGTAATATTAATAAATGTCATCGTATGAACCATGTTGATTTGCCGAAATGAAACACATTTATGTGCAATGTAAGTATTATAAACACTTTGTACAAAATAAATATCAGAAACGCTCTTTGTACAACAAGCACTGACCAAACATATATACAAAAAAGCAAGATGTATGTATACAAAATAAATATTTGAAATCATATGTATGTACAATTAATATTACACAATAATAAATAACATGAACGCACGCACGCGTCCTTGTCTGGAACGACTACGTAAGTCGATAAACCTGTAAAACAAAGTTGGTTACATTTGGCAGGAATTGTCGCCAGTTATACGTAGGTTAGAGAGATGTCGGCTGACGGGTGCCAAAAAAAGAGACCTACGGTTTAAAACATCAGTTTTGTTGAGAGAAGAATTTTGTAAGAAACTTTTCTTCGAGCTAAATGTTTCCGAAGACGCAAAATGTGACAGTTTGGTGCTTATTTCGTGTGAAAATACATGAATTGAGTAACTTGAGCCAAAAAATTGCAGAAATGATGCAAATAATGCAAAATTTTGCCTGTTTTGGTCCAAAAACTAGGTGTCTGGTGTCGGTTTTTTTTTCAAAAACTAGGTGTCGGGTTTTTTGGAACTGTGGAATGTCGGCTTTTTTTCTCAGATGTCGGGTGTCGGGTACTTCCAGAGGTCGGGTGTTGGTACCGCCCTCCCCCCGACCTCCAACCCTAGTTATGCGATAGAACCCTTGGGTCTTTTATGGATTTTCCCTATCAATTGGTTCGCTCAAAGTACCGCTCAGTGCTGTGGCCGGGGGGGGAGGGTGGGCAAATGTACAGTATCTCCCCCTCGCCGGTACGGGGCCACCCACGCTGAGGTACAGATATCCCCCTCTCTGCCACGGTGTCTCCCCCAATTTTTTCAAAATTTCACCCCAAAAGTATCCCCTTTTCGTCCATAATAGCCAAAAATCGGTTAAAATCGACCAAAAGTGCGAAAATTTGCACACTTCACGCGATTTATGCACATTTTAACCTATAAAATTGATTTCTCGCGAATGGTACAGTATCTCCCTCAATTTCTCCCCCCATCACCCCCCAAAATCTGGGTACAGTACCCGGTATCTCCCCCTCTTTTTGGCCTCAAGCAATGGTGTAGCAGGGGGGTGGGCGGTCCCATAGCAGTGGCAGGGGGGTTGGGGGGTTACCCCCTCTCAGTACTTACCTACCACAAAACCCGAGGGGGTTGAGTACTCACTCTCACAACTCCAAATCTTACCTCTCACAAGTAATTTTATACCTTTTAAGGCGAAAAGTGGTGTGTTTCGACCTTATTTTCCTAAAAATCGCGCGCTCAGCGCGCAAACCCACCCATAATACGTATTTTCAGGCGATTTTCGGCGAAAATTTGGAAAAAAGTACAATTTTTACCTTATTTTTTTCGGCAAAATTGTATCACAAAAAAGGTGTTTTTTGCATTTTTGAGTGACGAAAATCATACCTCTCACGCCTCCGGTCCCAACCCCGCATCATATCACGCGCGGCGCGATATTTTTTGCAATTTTTCGGGTTTTCGGTCGAAATTTGGGCATTTCTGACCAAAAAATGGGCATTTTGAGGGCAAAAATCGGGGCGGATAGGAGGGTAGGGTACCAGAGCGGGGCGGGTAGGGGGTAGCGTACCAGGCCGGGGCGGGTAGTGTACCATTGGGGGCCCATCCCCCAGCCACAGCACTGCTTCCTTGTCAAATCTGTCCGAAATTTCACCATTTTAGGAAAAAACCCGCAATTTTTCCCGTAAAATAGGTGTTTTCGGGGCCATTTCGGCCCGCCCCGGGCCTACCCACAAAATCTCCGGCCTGACCTAGCCAGAACCAAAAGCCCAAAATCACGGCACAGCCTGATTGCGAACAATGCTTCAAGCAAACAAAGCTCTCCGTTTCAAGTACGGACACGAACAAAAAGCACACTTATGCTGCTTTTATGCAGAAGACATCGAATGTGTTCCACGTTTTTATTTTCACCATTAAACAAACTGCAATTGTGTTTTTCACAAACATGATTCAATTTCAAAATGGATCAGCAGCTAGCCAGTTCTGGTTTGTTCTTGATTCCATTTTCTTTTTCCAATTAGTTTTTCTCCGTAACGAAAAAACACGTCACGTAATCTCCGGGACCGGACCAGGAGAATCCAGTGCACCGTACACGTTCGTGAGGCAATGATTCAGGAAATTTACTATAGCAGTCAGAATTTTGCTGCAGTCAAGTGCAGTCAGCAGTCATTGGCAGTCATGACTGCTTCTGCCTGCTGCCTGCCTGTGACTGCCGATAATTTTTGACTGCCCCCAATGGCTTGACTTCCGACGACTGCCCCCCTTGAAAATGAAAGAAAGAGAAATTCGCGTGTTGTTTGCCTGATCTTTTTTACACAGGCAGTGCCAGCTACAGCACACAAAGCCGCGACACACACACACCCACACACAGACACACCCACAAACACATTGCTTATGGTTATATAGCGCGCTAAGCGGCCAGCTGCAGGCGTCTCTGTGTCTTAGCGGTTTAGCGTTTGGTCACCCGAGGGTTCAAAACTTGATGGTGCACACAAAAGTAAGTTTTTGCACATTTTTGTTATTTTTCCTATGTAATCAGACCTGGTGATTTCAAAAATGACCACGAAAAAAATATAAGGCGTATAAAACTCCGTGAAATCACGCAATAAATACGTTTGGATGTGATCATACAACAAAGCAACCAGTTCACGGGTTTGTTGTTCGGTCAATGACACCAGCACTTATTGGAACTAACTCAAAAACGCCACGGGCAATTTCTAACGCCATATAAAGAATATTCAAACAACAAAGCGATGTTCAAAAGTGCCTTATTTGGCCCCGGCAGTCAGCAAGACCTAAACAGTCGTGGTGAAAATGACGCGGGGTGCCTTCTGTTTTTCTTTCGACACAAACCATGTTTTCTCATCCAGATCTACCGATAAACACCAAAACATGTGCGGGAGTCAGCTCAAAACTGCTCAGAAAGTTAAAACTTTTTAACTTGCTGTTTTTGACTGCCGGAAGTCAGAATCGGTGACTGCCGGTCCTTGACTGCCCGGCGCATTTATACTTTTTTCGTGTCTGCTATCGTTTTGACTGCGCTCGAGTATAAATGGGGTAGCAGTCAATCGGATGGGAAGTCACAATTTTCTGACTGCTACTGCCGAGCAGTCAGAAGTATAAACCGACCTTTAGTCCGGTTCGGGCCAGCGAAAACAAATTGGTCTTTTTTGGTCGAAGCGCATTTTTTTGCCCGGAGCTTTTTTTCGTTTGTCACCGGCTTTTTGTGCACACAAATTCTGCTCTGTATGCGTTTCGACGAGAACAAGTTTTCTGTCGGTGAGAACAGCGCAAGTGCACAAAATTTGTCGAGGAAGCCTGCGCCCGTTGTGTTATACAACAAAAATGCAACCACCAGGGCATTTTTCAATGTTCGTCTTGCTTTGCCCATCCATATTTTTGTGAGAAGGGATCTGTGAACAAAAGAGTCCCAATAAGAACGCGGCAAGTGGGTTCTCCCAGATAGTGGAGTCCAGGGTTGGGCAAAAAAAGGTTTTTGAAAAAATTTTTTTAAAAAAAAATTTTTTTTTTAAATTTTCGGGGGAACAAAATGTTCTAAAACGTCCAAAAATGGCCTTTTTGGGGGTTATTTTTTTGTCATTTTTTCTCAAGGGTCGAAAAATTTTCTTCACAAAATCACCTTTGGGGCATGTATTTGGTACCTAAGATACCCCAAATGATGTAATAATACCTTCCCGTGATACATGGGACATAGTATGCACGTGCCTACATGGTACTTCGATGTCATACCCCATCATGTCGGTCATATACGACTGATTCAGCTACCCGACAAGCATTTCTGCAGCTTATATTCTCCATTCTGTGTGGTTTATGAGTGAATCTTGCTTATTCGGCCACAAACTGTTGTGTCCGATACCACAGAGCAGCAATCATCGGTCCATATCAAGCACAGACTGTTGGATCGCACCTAAATGACGTAAACACCCTTGATAAGTGATGCAAACCAAGTCACAAAAGTGACTTGTCAATTAAAGTTGCATTTTTTTCGCGATTTTGCGCGTTTTTTAGGCAAATTTGGTAAAATTTCCCCGTATCTCAAACTTTTTAAAAAAATTTTTTTTTTTAAATTTTTTTTTAAAAAAAACTTGTTTAAAAAAAATTTTTTTTCCAACCCTGTGCTCCAGGTCATCGTCAGTGCGAATGCACCATATGGCCTCCAATTTCTTTTAAAGTTCAACCAACATACACACATGTCCATGCGTGCAGGTGAAACCGAAAATGGTGATGACCGTCTTCGCGTGTCTGATGGCGCGTGACTACATGCCCTCCATGCAGCAACGACAGCAGCTCAACAGCACTACATCAACTGATGAACACAATAATTCGTCGTTAAATTCGTCGGCCGAGAGTGCGCCCGCGCCCGTCACGCCGCTGCATCTCGAGGACTGATGATTTGTTTGTGCCGCTTTTGCTAATTATTGTTACCGTCTATCCTCCGTATAGTGAATCGATCGGGCGTGACCGGGCGTGACCGGGCATTTTGCTTCAGCTTGTGCCAGAGGGGTCAAAAGAGCAAAATGGCGTCCACTGAGGAGAAGATTTACATGAGGTTCATTATGGAGAGGACAAGGCTAACTTCATTCCCGTCTCAATTATTCCAACAACAACCACTGTACATCGTTACACATACACTCAGTGATTTTTCTATCTTTACTGTTGTCTTATGCGAGCATTCTCGAACGTTGTTAGTAGTACAGGGCCCGGACCTGGGGCGCAGTGCATAAGCATAGGCAGTGTATAAGGATAGGCTGCCCGGACCTGGGGCGCAGTGTATAAGCATAGGCAGTATATAAAGATAGGCTGCCCGGACCTGGGGGGCAGTGCATAAGCATGGGCAGTGTATAAAGATAGGCCGCCCGGACCTGGGGCGCAGTGCATAAGCATAGGCAGTGTATAAGGATAGGCCGCCCGGGCGGCCTAGCACGCAGTGTATAAGCATAGGCAGTGTATAAGCATAGGCTGTGTATAAGTATAGGCGAGTTGTCACGCAGTGGGGTGACCTGTCACCTGGGACGCACTCTAGAGTGATGTTTAGGTATAAGCCTAAGGGATACGGTAGTAGCGATACGGCATCACACAGTCCCCTTACCGTATCACACGTCTACCTGCAGCCTCAGTGTATTGTGTTAACTTGTGTAGATATTGGAGGATTACGGTACGTTACAGTGGTTGGGTTACGGTAGTTCGGTTACGGTAGATGTGTTACAGTATCCCGCAATATATTGTGATGTTTAAACGAAAACACCGATATTTTCCGCGCCGAAAAAACACAGTTTTTTTGCTTTTCATGCGTGAATTTTGCGTTCGTTGCTTGTTATGCGTCATTTATCTTGCGTCGATTAATGTGATTTTCTGCCACAATAAACTGCGACCAACCAACCATCAACTCTGAAAATTTCAACTCAATCGGGCCAAGCAACTCCGAGAACGGCTTAATTCAATTTTTCATTTTAACACAAATTCTTTCCCGCCAAGTCCAGATAGCGTCAAGTGATAACATGTTTTTTGGCAAAATTCCAAAACAAATTCAGTACTTAAGCATAGTGGGTGTCAATTCTAGCTGCGTAGGCGTACGGAGGTCGGGTTTTTTGCGTTGTTTATGCTTGATGTGTGTTGCAAAAGTCTGATGGTGTGTTTAGAATTACCGTATCACACTGCCCCCTGATTTTACTTTGATAAAGCAAACGTACACATATCTACCCTGATTCATAAAGGAATCACGTGATTAACCCTGATTTCCTTGATTCAGGGATTTTCCCGCCAAAATCCACGGCGGCGCACCGTGGAACACCGTGCTAAATCCTATATAAGCAGGCCATTTTGGCAGTTTAACTTCATTATTTTTCTGCTCAACGGACTTCATCTCTTCACCTCTTCATCAACTCGTCATCATCTTCAACGTCAACCGCATTCCCGCTGCCTTCCGTGCTTAGGCCGGGTACACTTTCGTCGTCGTGACCTGCATCGGCAACACCCCCAACGCCGCCCCACGGCCCTATCAAGCAGACACCTATCGCCCGTAGCCTTCCGTGCTTTAGGCCGGGTACGTTTACGTCGTCGTCGGATCATCGGCATCACCACCAACGGCACTCCACAGCTCGGTGCCTTCCGTGCCTAGGCCGGATATACTGTCGTCACCTACTGCACCATCAACTTTCGCGCCCGTAGCCTTCCGTGCTTAGGCCGGGTACACATTTGTCGGCAACTGTATCGGCATTACCACCAACGCGCCCAGTACCCCAGAGGCATCCGTGCAACGGATCCTGATTTTCAAGGTGAGTTGCCTGATTTTCAAGGCGGTTTGCTTGATTTTCAAGTTGAGTTGCCTGAACGATAAATTGAGGGCACCTTAATTACCCCACATCACCCCACAGCCCCGACATCCATTTTTGGCACCCCACAAATAGTTACCAATAGAAGTTTTATTTTATATTATGACTGTATGGGAGCATGATCACTGTGTTAGCTGGTAACTGAATTGCCCCTACACGCCCCACAGCCCCGACCCCCACTTTTGACACCCCACAAATAGTTCCCAATAGAAGTTATGTGGTATGATAGGACTGTAGCGTAGTATGACCTCTGTGTTAAAGGATACCTTAATTACCCCCACAGCACCCCACAGCCCCAAAACCCCCACTTTTGACACCCCACAATAGTTCCTAACAAAAGTCATATGGTATGATATCACTGTAGGGGAGTATGACCTCTGTGTTAAAGGGTACCTTAATTACACCCACAGCACCCCACAGCCGTTGCACGGATGCCTCTGGGGTACTGGGCGCGTTGGTGGTAATGCCGATACAGTTGCCGACAGATGTGTACCCGGCCTAAGCACGGAAGGCTACGGGCGCGAAAGTTGATGGTGCAGTAGGTGACGACAGTATATCCGGCCTAAGCACGGAAGGCACCGAGCTGTGGAGTGCCGTTGGTGGTGATGCCGATGATCCGACGACGACGTAAACGTACCCGGCCTAAAGCACGGAAGGCTACGGGCGATAGGTGTCTGCTTGATAGGGCCGTGGGGCGGCGTTGGTGGTGTTGCCGATGCAGGTCACGACGACGAAAGTGTACCCGGCCTAAGCACGGAAGGCAGCGGGAATGCGGTTGACGTTGAAGATGATGACGAGTTGATGAAGAGGTGAAGAGATGAAGTCCGTTGAGCAGAAAAATAATGAAGTTAAACTGCCAAAATGGCCTGCTTATATAGGATTTAGCACGGTGTTCCACGGTGCGCCGCCGTGGATTTTGGCGGGAAAATCCCTGAATCAAGGAAATCAGGGTTAATCACGTGATTCCTTTATGAATCAGGGTAGATATGTGTACGTTTGCTTTATCAAAGTAAAATCAGGGGGCAGTGTGATACGGTAATTCTAAACACACCATCAGACTTTAGCAACACACATCAAGCATAAACAACGCAAAAAACCCGACCTCCGTACGCCTACGCAGCTAGAATTGACACCCACTATGCTTAAGTACTGAATTTGTTTTGGAATTTTGCCAAAAAACATGTTATCACTTGACGCTATCTGGACTTGGCGGGAAAGAATTTGTGTTAAAATGAAAAATTGAATTAAGCCGTTCTCGGAGTTGCTTGGCCCGATTGAGTTGAAATTTTCAGAGTTGATGGTTGGTTGGTCGCAGTTTATTGTGGCAGAAAATCACATTAATCGACGCAAGATAAATGACGCATAACAAGCAACGAACGCAAAATTCACGCATGAAAAGCAAAAAAACTGTGTTTTTTCGGCGCGGAAAATATCGGTGTTTTCGTTTAAACATCACAATATATTGCGGGATACTGTAACCCAACTACCGTAACCCAACTACCGTAACCCAACTACTGTAACGTTCCGTAATCCTCCAATATCTACACAAGTTAACACAATACACTGAGGCTGCAGGTAGACGTGTGATACGGTCCCCTTACCGTATCCCTTAGGCTTATACCTAAACGTCACTCTAGAGTGCGTGACAGGTTATGTGCGTGACAGGTCACCCCACTGCGTGACAACTCGCCTATACATTGCCTATGCTTATACACTGCGTGACAGCTAGGGCGCCTATCTTTATACACTGCCTATGCTTATACACTGCCTATGCTTATACACTGCGCCCCAGGTAAAGGCGGCCTATGCTTATACACTGCCTATGCTTATACACTGCGTGCCAGGACCGCCCAAATGTGCGTGCCAGCTTGGGCGCCTATCTTTATACACTGCCTATGCTTATACACTGCGTGCCAGCCTGGCCTATGCTTATACACTGCGTGCCAGGTAAACCCCCTATACTACTGGCGGAGTTGGTGGAGCAACAACTCTCCAAACCCCCAGTGGTGGAGGATAAGCCTGGTGAAGACGGATACGAGGCAGGGGATGAAGCCCAGGTGGAACCCGCCCAGGAGGAACAGATACGTACTAAAGAGACGGTTCATAGGGGAC
Organism: Rhynchonema sp. JSB1_4; assembly: GCA_030248065.1. Classification (NCBI taxonomy): domain Eukaryota; kingdom Metazoa; phylum Nematoda; class Chromadorea; order Monhysterida; family Xyalidae; genus Rhynchonema; species Rhynchonema sp. JSB1_4. The sequence goes on from JASAMV010009087.1 coordinate 37,635, forward strand.
TGGTGGCCTTGCCCACGGTGACTGAAACGGTAGAGATGTCAGGATTGGATGAGATAGAACATGCTATGCAAAATGGGGACGAAAGCACGGCCGAGGCGACTGCCAAGGACCGTGGTGAGTCATTCATAGGTACAGAACAGCAGGCCCAAAGAGGTTCCACACCAATTATGATTGGATATGATGTCGTGACTGACGATGAGATGAAGCTAGGATTGTTGGCTGAAGCCGTCGCTATTCGACAGGATCTAGAATCCGGGTCGACCAGCGTCGGATTCATCAACGGGAAGTTGGCTAAGGAGACAGGGGAACACTCGGCGAGCCCGGTGTTCACTATTGAGGCAGAGATACGCGATCCCTTCGGTGGGGTGCCTAAGGAACAGAGACACCAGCCTGTCCGTGTGAATACGGCACCACCCGTGGTTGCGTCTGTGGATGGTCCATGCGACATACAGGAGGTATCTATGCATTCGACGATTGAGGTTGCGGTAACGGCAGGCGCCAGTGAGGAAGCTAGGCTGCCTACCTCAGCCGAAGCTCCCACGATAAGTAAGATACTTATGAAAGAGGAGGATAATACTGCTGAAAGAAAGACGAATGTTCATGATAACAAGAGTGATGTTTCATTGCCCGAGATGTGGTCGAATACCCGCCCGGTCTGTGAAAGTGACATGGATAATACGAATCGGAATAATAGGAATAGCTCAGGTCCGAACCCCAGTGATGGTGAACCACCATCGGGCGGAACTGGGGAGATAAGAACGAATGAAAGAGAAAGTCGTGTCAGTAGCCCTACTCCGGATACTGTACGAAAGGAAGTGATAGCACCGCTCCGGGTGCTGAGCTCTGATGATTCCTCGTCAGCAGGCCTGACGAGCCCAAGAAGGTATCATGGTATGACAGGATATAAGATATGTACAAGTGATGTTTCACAAAAGATCACATTGGACAAGAAGTATATGTTGCCAAAGTCAATAGTATGGGGAAGTACGGCCTCTTCCAAGGCGTACTCGTCGATTCGGTTCGAGGCCTTGACAAACGTCATGGTGCGAGGTATCAGGGATTCCGATTTCGTGCCTGAATTGAAAGGGAAAGCTAAGAAGAGGGCTGATTATGTGTGGAGGAAAGGGATTGACCCTCTGCTAGGTATCCCACGGAAGGAACTAGTACCTACAGGGGATGACGATGTCGAACTATGCTTGATGGCTAGGAACAATGTGTCACTGGCTGACCTGACGTGTGCCAGACTCTATAAGGAAGGACATGAGCTTAGTGCTCACCCCGAGGTTACGAAGCGAGCGCTTCGTGTGAATACGCTGGCGTATAGGTACCGATATAGGGTCCAGCTAAGTCAGGACAAGCCAGGTGTCTTCATTACCCCTGGGCAACTAGATCTGCCAGTGAGATTGAGGAATAAACGTCGACTTACGGGTTTCAATCCATCGTACCTCGATGGTATCGACACCAGAAGGCCATACGAAGTAGACCCGGTCATGATTGCGAAATACGACCCTCGTCGGTCGACGCATGGATGCGTCAATGGCCTGGAATGGGGTAAAGTTAAGGTTTATTGGGTCAAGAGTAAAACAATAAACAAATTAAGCAAATCATGGAAGGAAGGTCATAAGAAAGGAGGTTCTCAGATCCCAAATCCTGATCTGAGTGGAGGTCCAGACCATATGCTAGTTTTAGAGTTAGAGCCCTGCAATGTGCCCGGTAGTGTCTGTGGGTATTCTGCATACTTCAGTTATATGCACGGCGAGTTCTTATTCGATATGAACTCGACCGAGGTAGGTATCCGAAGGGAAGTGCAGGCCTGCTTACACGAGTCAAGCCATTGTATATACGCCCCGTTCGCCCCTTGCGAACTCAGGGAGTTCCGAGTGGGAACGGAATACGACGCCGCTAAGATGGAAAGGTATGCCGGTTATATGTGTGATGTGACGATCGATTCCGCTGAGGAGTGGACCGGTTCGGAGGATGAATGGCATGTCCCAGCCAACGAGGTAGGAGGTATTCCGAGACCAACTAAGAAACTCCAGCGCAAACAACAGGCGTGGAGAACGCATCGCATAGCCAAAGTTTATGATTCGTCTGGTTATGACGCCACCTCATTCGGTGGGAGAGAGACGGGCCAGCGCACGCGTCAACGCTGCATGAGTAATACGGAAGCTATGTGCTCTGAAGATGGGACGGCGGAACGGGCCGGAGCGTATGCCAAAAGTGGTGAACCGCTAGCCGCTAGGAAGTTAGGTGGGAACGACGGTAGCCAGGTTGTTCTTCAATCTGACTCCCCTAGTGACCAACATGCAGATAACCACGTGGTGGGTGGTGTACACCAGGATCTATGTTTAGTGAAGAACCCAGAAGAGCAAACCATAATAAGTCATAATAAGATAGACCCTGATACGGATAAGTCCCCAACGACCAATCCGTATACACACACTGCATCCCAACCACACCACCACCGCTTTACTTATGTACTGTATTTTTGGTGTTGTTTTGTGGCCATTGGAATACAGTCCACACCAATCGGTATCTAGTGTGGACTGTATTATGCTACAAGCATAAGGCATGATACAACATTCTAACTGAATATGAAGGAAATTACCGGACTTTTGGGTTCATAGTCCACTATCTTGTGAAACAGTAAAGTGGTGAAGACAGTGGGGCCAAGCTATGTATGTAGGTCACTACTAAGGTGGTAGACTTGCATACACACTGCTGCCGTGGTACTGCACATGTACAATAGCCCAACAATTTGTGCAGAAAGTCAGTATATGGTCCTAAAATTGACAAAATAAAGCACGTTGGCGGAGTCAAACTTGGTGCGATCCTCGGACGGAACGGTCCTGCCTTGTATGATGGTTTTATATAATAAGAAAGCAAGCCTTTCTCTCGAGCTTTTTATCAATAATAACTGATATGGGTTGACAAATACAATATCGGCCCATATCACTACTCCTCCTTCCGCCAGGGGAGGGGTACCAAACGGAAGATAATCTCGACAATACAATTAGAAAATCACAATATCACATTATCTCTCAAATATCACGTGGCACATACAGGGTTGGATTAAAAAATTTTTTTATTATCGAACTTTTTTTTTTTTTTAAAAAAAACTTTTTAAAATTTTTTTTTAAAAATCACTTTTTTTTATTCCGGACCCCCAAAAAATTGGTTTCTAGAAAAATGAAATTTCTGAAATCATGTTACTTAGGTATGTTTTGAGGGACACTAAAGAGAACTTCTCCACTGACTTGCATGTTTATGTCGATCACCTGCGATCTAGCCCATTTGGTCACAACTTTGAGAACCCGCCCGAAGGTAACTCTGTGGGCATACATATATGACAAAAGGAAGACCAACCTTCTGTTTGTGAATTTGGGGATAAATTTGAAGAGAGATAAAGAGCTACACCACACTCATGTTGTGTGACAAAAGCAACAAATGACAAATCCACACAACTGCGAATAGGCGAGCAACGTGGAGTCTGTCGATAGCTTACGTCGATAGCTCAATAACTGCACAGTATACGGTATGGGGTGTCCTATATTATACGTGCAGCGATTGTTGGGATGTCTAGGAACTGTATGAGTCCATTACAACGCCATTTTAAACTGAAATATAAGCGCCGCAGGCGATTTTTTGAGAATGATGAGCAATAAAACGCATGAAAACATACATTTTTACCTTAAAAAAGTGAGAAAATAACGAAAAAAAGGGGAAAAATAATAAAAAAAAGTGGACTTACTTTTTAAAATTTTAAAATAAAAAAAGTGGCCAACTTTTTTTTTTAAAAAAAAAAAATTTTTTTTTTACAAAAAAATTTTTACTTTTTTTTTTTAATCCAACCCTGGGCACATACAATACACACACCAAAAATAAAATCACAATTCGCAACACATTTACAGGTCAACACATTCACGCTAATGCACAAATCACACGATCCAAATTCAGCAACAATCTTGCCGTTCACACAAAATATCGCACTTCAACACACAAATCATCTCACCGCCAAATAATTTTTTTTGTTTTTTTATTTTTTACATTTTTTTGTTTTTTTATGTTTTCTCAGCGCACAACACCTTTCTCAATTTGGGGCTCCCCCAACTTTCTCAAATCTCTATTCTATTCACTCTTAATTTCGTCCTCTCGTGCGCTCCTCGTTTCTCTCTTCTGCGGTCGGTCCTTCTTTCCTTTCCTTTTTCTTCTTCTTTTCCTTTCTCTTTGATTTCTTTTCCTCTTTTCTTTCTCTTCGTCTTCTCTTCCTTTCTCTATCTCCTTGCTTTTTTCCTTTTTCTTCTTCTATTCCTTTCTCTTTTTCTTCGTCTCCTTTTCCTTTCTCGTGCCACGGTTTCTTCGTTCTTCTTGTGCCACCAACAGCAACGGGCCGCGCCCTGGCACACGCGAAGTCCCGAGGACTCGCTACCCCGCAGGTCCACCAATAAGAAAGCAAGCCTTTCTCTCGAGCTTTTTATCAATAATAACTGATATGGGTTGACAAATACAATATCGGCCCATATCACTACTATATGTATGGTGTGATCTCGGCCTGGCGAAGCCAGGGATCGTGACCGACGATCATCAAGTTTGCTTTTTTGCTCATAGTCCTTCTGTAAATATAGGCTTTCACACCCAGGCATCATTCTCAACGGTGCCGTGTGCGGTGCGTTGTATCGGCCCATCCAGTTTGCGCCCGTTTACGCCGAAGACGACCAATTGGAAACAGAGCCGGTCGGTTGATTTTGTGGACACGCGCAAAAAAGGGTTGTTGTTTCTGGTCGATGAAGAAAAACTGTGCTTTTTTGACACAAGTTTATTATATGTCCTGGTTTTTGTATAAATTTTGTTTCGCAACCACACTGATGCCTGATCGGTGCTTCTTATGCGCACAACTACGGGAACCAACCAGGCATCACTCAGGCACGGACTTGTGCATAAGGCTCCATAATGCACTGAGCGCAGTAATGTTGGTCTGTTTCGCCCTTTCTTTAGGCCGAAGCGCCTCAGGGATAGTCAGTGCGAACGTCTCTGCCAAATTTGCCTCCAAAAAGCCCCGCCAGCAGATTTTATTTCTGGGCTGTGTAACATCACTGGGTGCAAGTCGCAAGACTTGGTTAAATCACAACGCCACGGTCCCTCTTTTGTTTCAGGAGGCCGAAGCCAATCAAAACAGTCATGTTTACGCAAACGGCCCCCAGATGGGTGCAAACAGCATCAATAATGTCGAATCAAAGCCAGAAACGAACGGAATGGTGCCCGTATTGGTCAAACGCGCACTCGACGGTATACAAGTGCGCCGGTTACGGTACCCATTTCTGAATTTTATGCTACCAGACGTTAAGAAATCGAAACAAGTGCAATTCAAAGCTGTCTCAAAAATGTACTGTAATAAGTCAAAAATTAGGATACGCACTATGTAATGCAGAGCTCAACTAAGCACCCGGACCCGATGTATCGTAATGATAACAACACGCAGGTCGGATGGGGGTTTATTCGGAAGAGGAGGTTGTCAGGGATTAATTCCAAAAACCAATATCGTCATAAAACGCGTATTAACCAAAATCGTTTGTTCTCGCGCGACCATCTGGCTAATTCGTCTGACGATCACCACCAATGATTCACTTGGATACGTTTGAAAAAAAAACGCAAAATAATAATGTGCAACATAATATGAATTGTGATGTATTGTGTGTTTTGGCTGCCCTCTCGCAGACATCGGGCATCGCCAGTGCGAATGCACCACATGGCCAAGTAACCCCATAAATCTGTTGCGGCAATGCTTGTTTAAAAATGTAGCCGCCGCGTGGACGTTTTGTATTGGGAGAGGATTCACCGTTTTTACATTTTGCATCCAGGACCGCCCACCCAATCATATGCGCCCTCGAGTGGGCACGGTGGAGGACACAATGATAATCAGTCGCACAGCTACGTCATCGCGCAAAACCAGCACGCAGATGTTGCACGTGCCGAACATCAAGGAACGATCCACTAGCATGCATTCGGTTCGGGCACATTCATGTCTTTCCGGTTTTCAAACTTTGGTGATTGAATGATCGAATCTGCTGTGTTCAGATGTTGTTTTTTGATGATGAGCGATATTCAAAGAAAGAAAGTTCACGTGCGGTTCACCAGGCAGATTCGATCCCGATACGTGGGTGTTGTAACAGAAAGCTACATACTGTATGTAATCGAACTCTGAGAGGCTGATGTTCGAATTCCGAAAAAGCACACGATCGCGATAATTCAGTTCGTCACCTGCTACATATGTAGATCTGTGCCGCCAACGAGGGAATAACGATTGTCTCGTGTGAATTTTCTTGTAGACCTTCAAGATGTGGTTCACTTCACAACTAATGTGCATCCTTCTTCTACATTTCCAGTTACGTCGTCGCACGATTACCATGAGCACCGGTTATCTCGGAATCAAAGACGTGTTCTATCCGGGTAGTGTGACGCAAGTGAACGACTTTGAGATCGACGATCGACACAACAGGATTGTTAGTTGGATTTTGAGTTTATTGTGGCATATGGTCGATTGGGGTGTGGCCAGGGGTGCAAAGTGGGTTCGGCCATATCTTGCGATTTTGGCTTTGTTGTTTCGGTGATCTTGTCGAATTTAAAAGTTGGTCCTCTGTGAGCCGTGAGAAACTTTTGCGCCGAAGAGAATCACAGAAACAAATACAGATTGCAAGATATGGCCCAACCCATTTTGCCCCCCGCCCCGACCACAGCTGGAGCTGACCAATCCTAACCCGACCATGCCAGGAAAGCGCATACCGGCCTGTACAGTATATGCAAGTTATTCAATTCTCGTACCTTTGCTCACATGTCCGTGTTATCCAGGCAAGTTTTATCAATAACGTTCTACTCATAACGTTGTCTTATTGCGATAGGAAATTTCTACCGCAAGAAAACGCAATGAACAAGCATGAAGTTTAGGAAAAACAGAGAAAAATGGTAAACACTGTTGTTTCCACTTCAACCAGAGCGGGTGTACCAGGAACGGATCTCAAGCCGGCACGACCACATTACACCAGCTTGAATCCATAGCTGATACTGGCCAGTCAATGCTGTTGCTTGGTTTTATCAAAGATACCAGGTGGTGAAACAGAATGTTGTTGGTAGCTGGGTGCAAAAAAATCGATAATTGCATGCGGGGGGCCACTGTATATTGCACGCATCGTTCCATAACTTCTGCATAGGACACCTCGGGGCGCATGTAAGATCGGCGCTGCCGAAATTTGGACTTTGGTTTTTGTCATGTTTGACTTGCGTCAACTTGACTGCTGCAGAAAACGTTTTGTTTAATTTCCACTTTCCGATATGACGAAATGCGCAAGCTGCGAAGTTTTTTCTGTGCGGACTCCTTAAACCGGGAAACCGGACATCGCATGCTCTCAGAATCCGGCCTTTCGCAATAAAATGTGACTAAACGATGAGTGATCACAAAAACATCGTTCAAACAAAATGAAATGCGTTTAAATTGTGAGAATTAATTTTTAAAAATTTGCAACGGCAAATTCGGGAACAAACTCGAGCTTGTGCCGACTTACGCTCCCCCTTTTGATCAGGCAACGGCAGAACATTTAGTAGAGAATCCAACCAGCTCGTCAACCAACAGCCACGTGTGAAATGTTTCACAAAGGTTTCATCTGTCAGCGAGCTGGTTCTTGTCTCAGTCTCACTGCCTTTCATGATCGAAAGGGTGAGCGTAAGTCGGCACAAGCTCGCGTTTGTTCCTGAAAGCAACTTTTCAAAGACAAATTCTGACATTTTGAACGTGGTTTATCTCGTTTGATCGTTGTTTTTGTGACAGTTGGACATAAACAGTCTAACTGCGTGGTAAAAAAGCAAGCATGAGATATACGGTTTCCCGCTTTAAAAGCTGACGAACGCTCAACGCACTGCATTTCGGGCAAACTGATTTTCACATAAAGAACTGAGACTGAGAGCAATCGGCATCATGTCGCGTGGGGAAATGTCCACCGGCTCCAATAGACAGTAACTCTCTGGTGAACGACAGTCTTACCAGTAACCTCCAGTTTGAGCGTTCTTTATGGTGACCGAAAATGACAGGTTATTGATCAGATTGTACATATAACTGTTCTAAGAGACGGGCTTCACTGTAAAGTAAGCAAATTAGACAAGACTGTGGGCAAGACAAAATTCGATCAAATCACGTGATGTGATGTGACCACCTATAGTTCGATCACATTGATGTGATGCGACTATGTAGACCGATCCGGTGCGACCACATCCGATCACCAGGTCTGAATCGATCGACATCTATATATGCGCATTCATTCGCAGCCCCTGCAACCAATGTCCCTTGTCGATGGCACCAGTCCGCATCATCAGCATCATCACCACATGCTCGGCAGTGCGCACGCACTTGAGGTGAAACAAACTGATCTTGATCTGTATGTGGAGAAACCGGTCAAAGCTGCGACCACCGCTCGTCACAAGTTTATCGGGTTCGGTTTCTTGCTTTTAAAAAAAATGTTTGTTTTCAAAGGTATGTTTGGTACACATCGCCATCATCATCAGAATGTCTGTCAACGCCATTTTGATCCCCCAATCTGGTGTTACCTCCGTCTGTGTTTAGTGCTCACTGGGAAGAATGTGTGGTTTTGAGACCACACATCGATGTGTGGTTGTTGCAATACCACACATAAACTGTGGTTTTTGAAGAAAAGATGTGTGGTTTTGGGAACTTCCACACATTAATGTGTAAAAACCACACAGTAATGTGTGGTGTAGCACACATTAATGTGTGGAATTCAAAATCTAGCGGGAAGTTTGCCGTGAAACATTTTGGCCATTGAGTCTTCATTTACAGGTGCCGAATTTAATACATATTAATGTTTTGTTACCATAATGTACGAAATCAATTACCGCAAAAGCATATCTAGTGTGATGTTTGCATCTTCATCAATAACTAAATCGATAACTGTGCAGAAGATTCGCAAACGAACGTTGTGAAGGTCAGCTGAATCTTGAATTCATTCATTTAGATTCGCTGATAGGCTGATTACCTGTAATTGTTGACAGTGCTGTGCGATTTATGAAAAGCAAAATCTGTCACAGGTAACTGCGTATCGTTCGACAACCGGGACTCGAGGAAAATCAGAAAACTGAGCTCAACTTGACGTGATTGACAGAGCTCTCGATGGGTGTTTGATTATTATTCCACTGCTGTTGTGATATGTTCCAAACGTCAAAATTTTGGCAGCTCCAATTTACTCTGTTCATATGCTTCAGGTGAGCTTCGTACCTACGCGGCCCGACGGCCGGGGCTGGACTCAAATAAACCACAGTAAACAAACACTCCGCATCTGGGAATTTGAAGAACGCATAATTGTACTAGATTTACTTGAGTGTTCACAATTTTCACTCTGTGGTTAATTTCGGCACATTGGGTTTTCGTCATTCTGCCCTTTACTTTTGTTGTGCGCACTGACCTTAGGCTTTCTTTTTCTCGTTAAATATACAATATTGTAGTACAGTTAGTTCCTTTAGAAATAGCGTCGAAACTCGTTACGTCTTACTTCTGTTGCGATAACTGCGCTTGTGTGTCCTCAGTTTATTGCCATAAAATCGAATAAAAGTGTATCCGGAACCAAAATTTGCGAAGGAACAGAAACCACACATTAATGTGTGGGACAATAGAGTGGGCGTAAAAACCACACATAATGTGTGGTATTGGGCTGCTATACCCCACGTGTTAAAAACCACACATTATTTCATGATAACCACACTTAATGTGTAGGTGCAGCACTCCACACATTCTTTCATGAAAAACCAAGAAAAAATGTGTGGTAAAACCACACATCCTTCCCAGTGAGTGCTCAACACAGTGAATACTTTTTAGAACGACAGAACGCCATGTCTTGATTGACGTTATTGACGTCGGATTGTAGCGTAAGCCGCCATCAGACTTCACCGATCACGTAGATTTGGGGATGTTTTAGAAGATTTTCCCCATGAACCTGAACGGAAGGTTTTTGTTCACCACAACATGGAAATAGTCCCTCCACATATGTACATTGAACCAACGGCAGATGGCGTCGGTTACCAGATTGGGACTCAAAACTATCATTCATAGGTAAAAAGCAAGGATACCCAGTATTTAGAGGTTCACTGCTATATCTATATGTACAGAGTAGAGGGTGGTGGACTGTATCTTCACCATGCTTTCAGCACAATCGGCAAAATGGTCAACCTTCCCTTACTGACGAGTCCCCTGTTCCTTGTGTATGCCGTGTCCAACTTTCTGACGAGCGCTGGCCTTAACGCACCGCTTATTCTGCTGCCGGACAAATCAAATTCGCTCGGTATCGAACCCGAGATCAGTTCCTGGTTTCTGTCGGCATTTGGTATGTCTGATGACCAGAGCATTATTGACTGTTGATAAACTGTGTTTGTGTTTGTGTAGTACGTATTATAGTGTGTTTTTCGCACGCCTGTTTTCACACAGACGGGCGTTGCACTGGGTCATCGTCAGAACAAAAAATGCACCAGATGGCAAATACTGTACATACATTAATATATAGTAAATTCGCTGCCGCACAGTAAAATACGCCAAGTAGTTAATGTCACATTCTGAACCCGAACGCTGACCACGCGCAGTTCTGAAACATTGCGCGCACCTGCCTGGCTGGTTGGCAAGCTGCATTTGTGTGCGTGTTGCCGAATAAATGTTTCAAAAGTTGATCTTCGGGTTTAGAACGTGACAAGAACTATGGGACGTAGGCACTGTGTGGCAGAGAATTTGGAAATTTACTATACAATATCCAGATGAACAACCTGTTTTCAAAATCAGTTGCTTCGTTAATTGCGAAGACTGACTGACTGCTGTTCTGCTGCTACTTTTCAAACTGTTGCTTTTCAAAAGTTGTTGTTCAACTTTTCAAGTTGTCTCAAACTGCTGATGTTTGAAAGATATTCTGGCATTATACTCAGAAACAATTCAATTCCTCCCGCAGGTATATCGAACACAGTGGGTCGGCTCGTGTTCGGCTACCTCTGCGATCACGAGTTGCCCTTTAAATACGGCAAGAACCCGGCCCGGAATCGTTTGTTGATTTACAACACATTGATCACGTTGTGTGGCATATCGACAGTGATGTCGCATCTGTACACCACACCGACTACGTTGCTCGTATTTGCCACCTTTTTTGGCTTCACGCTAAGTCAGTTGGTGTTTTTCGATTTGTTGATGAAAATTTCAATAATGTTTGTGTAATTTTGATTGCTATGCAATGCTCATGGTAACAAACTTGGTGGTCGGATCGGATCTGTCTTCATCGCATGACTTCATTTTTGAATTGAAGACATTAGAATTAACCAATTTCGACCAGGGTAAAAGTTATTCTCAAACAACAGGTTATAAGTAAAAAATGACTTTTACGGTATGAAAAAAGATCAAAAAAAGTGGAGGTGACAAAGGTAAAGTTTACTACCGGCATTGTGACAGTTGATGAAACGATCGCGCACGGATAAGGCTGTAAAATACATCACATTGCATTGGGTGGAATTTTCGAAAGGTGTAAAGGTCAGGGCGTGAAGGTCGGTGTAAAGTTCGGTCGAAAGCTAGGTCGGCGTAGCTCGGTGTAAACGTGAAACATTGCCTGTTATTAACGTGGAATGTTTCAAGTTTACACCGAGGTCTAATCACACTGAGCTGTCGACCGAGCTTTCCACCGACCTTTACACCCAACTGACCTTTACACCGTTTCGAAAATATCACCCAATCTATTATGTGGCTAATAGCAGAGCAGTCAACTCAAGTGCGGTCAACTCAAGCAACCCTAAATATTAGCAAACATGGTGTTGACGACAATAGTTGACGATCTGAGTTGACGACAGTACGATAAGCCCATAATGTATAGTCCGTCCACCAGCTCATGGCACTTTGTGTTGCTGGTGGCCGACTTGTTCCCTTCCTCCACGTTCTAATGAAAGAGAAATTGAGTTTCCGAAAAAAATTATTTTTGCTCCTAAATTGCTGTTTTTATGAAATCGACGTGTTTTATAGATTTTAATTTAATTTAATTTTAAATTTGATCGAATTCAATCGTTTTCGACACATTTTACTATTTTTTTAAGTTTTTTTGCAAAATCGCTCACACTCAATTTCTCTTTCATTAGAACGTGGAGGAAGGGACCAAACCAGCCAGCAGCGACACAAAGTGCCATGAGCTGGTGGACGGACTATACCTCAGGTGCCTACATCTGTCTCACTTCTGTGCTGCTGGTCGACTTTATCGGTATGGACAATTTGACCAACGGATTCGGCCTGCTCATGTTGTTCCAGGGCGCCGCATCGCTCGTTGGCCCGCCCATCTCTGGTTGGTGCTCATGTTCTTTTTTGAATGACTGGGCACACATTGTGCCCCATTAATGGTGACCCTTTTTCAAAACACTCTCAATCGCCATTTTCAAACATGCAGTGACGTTCTTGCTCCATGAGGCTTCTTTTGAGACCCGTGTCCCGCGCGCGTTTCTGTGTCCCATTCTGGCTGCTGCTTGTGATAAGAGCTGCGCACGCCGAAATTCGAATATTTTATGCTGGTTGGGCCTGGTGCTACAATGTCCTGTTGTTGTGTTCGTTTTGGTGACCTTATCAACTTCCAAGGAAAGTTTCACGATCTACTTCGCGGCCCACTGTTCAAGTGCGCAATTCAAGTGATACTGAGTATAGAAACGACGTCCACAGATCCGCGACCGAACCAGCTACACAGCTACGCAGCTACACTCTCACGTACGATACATGTTTGGGATAAACTTGACGCGATGCCGCCTGCTCAGTGAAGCGCGGCGCGCTGTTAAGTCCCCTGCCATTTGCGGATCAGGAAACGTGATTCTCACATGATTCTCCAAGCGGAGTATTTTCAGAGTAAAACTGGGCGCGTAAAATTTTCAGAATAAAATCCTGATTACACAGTGCTGCCCGTACACAATGAGCTGAGCAGCTTTTACTGTGCCCCATGGGGAAGGGGATTATGGGCTAAACCAACAGCCAATTACTGCCCAGGTGTGGCATAAAAACGAATGTGGTCGCAGAGCAGAAATCATTCAACAGTTCATTGCCATTTTAATCAATTTGTTCTTCGATTTTCAATCGTGGTGAGATATCAGTCATGAACGAGCTACTTTGGCTTATCTGCCCGTTGGCGCACGGCCACGGGTGAGCGGCCGAGTACTCCGATGTATGACCCAGTCTTCACCCATTGTGGTGCAGACGCTGCTTGGGGTCTAATTCCGGATATGATGGTGAAACATCGTCGAGTTTGCTTGACCAATTAGCATTGGTTGGTCACGCAGTGAGACGATGCAACGCTTTCATGTTCAGACCTGAGAGCGATGTTAGCACAGGGTCCAAGGCTGGGTCAGCGCTGGTGCAACGGTGTATTTACAGTACCTCGTTGGTGATTGACATTCACGGCGATCAGAATTGTGAGAACTGGGCCGGTTGTGTAAATGGTACCGAGCTGCGTACGTGTGTGTATTTTTTTTACCGACAACTGAATATTACCCAGCGTATCAACCAAGTATTCCGTCCAGCAGCCCCGAAAATGTTCTTCTGTGACGCATCAACGCTTTTAGGAATAGAGAGATTATTCAGCCGCTAACCCAATCGCGTTGGGGCATTCAAAGAACGTCCATCATCTAATTTCAACTCGTTGCTTTTCAACCGGAATTCAGCGCTGGGACACACTTCTCACAAGTAGCCTCATGCGAGCGTCGCAATGATTGTCGGCGTGAAAGTTGTGCTACGCGTTACAACATCAACAGCAATTTACTTTGCAACGTTTCGCCAGCTTGAAGAAATGTGGTAACGCGTGGCACAACTTTCACAACAATCATGTGTCAAACCGACCACAACCAAAGAGAGAACTGCGCACTTCAAACATTGGCTAATGGTTTTGTCGTCAAAGAAAGTCGTCGAACACGACCCCCAAATGAGCGCGAAGTGTTCGACAACTTTGTTTGACGAGATGATTTGACCACATTACCATAAGCCCAATCGAACAATGTTTACTGTGAGCGGTCTAAAGTTGTTCCCCCAATTTCAGGCTGGATTGTGGACGTAACAGGCAGCTATGATTTGGCGTTTATTTTTGCGGGCGTTCTTATTTTTATCTCAGGCATCATGCTCTATTGTGTGCCTTGTCTACCGCCACACAAGCGGCCCAGATAGAAATATTGTGATAATAATATATGTGATAATAATATAATTATGTGCATTACGACATAGACCTCTCAAAAGATTGTTCTGATGTACCGTTTTTTCATGTGATCATGCAATAAATGATTGTGTACAGATAAAACTGTTTTCGATTTCGGCATTGTCGAAAGTTAAGAGCATGCCTTTCTTTCTTGGCCAAGTATTGAAACACAATGTTGAGTGGCCAAAACAGCCAAATTGGAAATGACCTATTTTGAAACTTCTGCTCAAATTCCTATGATCATCGAATCAAAGTTCAGTCAAAATGAGAGAAACACTCAACTGCCTAAACTCTCTACTTTTATTTTCAACTCAACAACAACAAGCGAACAATTGGGACCGCCATGATAAAAATCAAACCAAATCCCAAAAACCGCCAGAGATAATCAACAATCACTTCTCATAGTTTGTAGATTGTAGGTACTGTCAACAACTAATAACAAGCTTTTTATCATCTCACAAATAACGGCAGACGTGCCTGAAACCTTGTGAAACATCAGCCAGACCTAATACAATCGCTGCGGCTGCCCCATGGTGGATTTGAGATTGATGGATCGCACATTCTGCCAGTTTTTCTTCAGCAGCGACACCAGAAAGTTGATCGACAATGAGACATTCGACACGACTTCGTCCTGCGACATCTCCACGTGCCCGATGGCCACCGACAGACACAACACCTGCAGCAATCGCGGATGTAGTGAATTGGTCGGCTGGACTGGTTCTGGTGGTTGGTAGAGGTCAGTGAGGAACCCCGATATTATAGTGACACGGGTAGGTTTTTGACAAATTGATTGGCCTGTCGGATGGATGGTCATTATCAATCACAGCTAAATAATAATGTCACAGCAGTGAGTTTTGCCCGTTTTCACTGACGGACAAGGTGCCAGGCCTCGTCGGTGCGAAACATCTCTGGCCAATTGACCTCCAAAAAGTCGTACGGGCAAGCACAACGATCGCGACTATGGCAAGATAGAGGGAAATGTGTTTGGAAGCATTTTCTAGTAATCTTCGAGCTGGAGCATGGATTTCGATCAGCGTAAAAATTTTGTTTCGCCAGATCAAATGAACAACCTTTTCTGAGAAATTTGGGTGCCTTAAGATTTGCGGCCCAGCCAAAATTTGATAAGCCAGCTTATGCAGGGCTTGGCCGTGTCCGTCAAATCTCGATTTTGTCAAAAAAATAAAGACTACCGCCAAATAATGAAACATAAACAGCACATATAAAAAGTAAGAAATGAACCTTTTTCATCTGGAACTTGATGGTGGCACGCAGC
>JASAMV010009088.1:0-12374 GCA_030248065.1 Rhynchonema sp. JSB1_4
TTCATCCCCCTCTCTGACTGGTAACACGTAAGAAAAACAGACAACAAACAAAGCGAGGCACGTTCATTTATTTACAACAAGGAATAAGCGATGAACCCCCCAACGTTAATACTAGCTCTCTGGTATTAACACAATCTATCCACTATAGATAACTTCGTGTACTCACATCTGCTGGCCGCGCTAGAGCAAATTTCCACCATTTAACTGGGTTCTGTTTGCCACTTCTTAACAGCGCTACTAGGCATCCCGTCAATTTACTTCACAACCGATACAGGGAATGAAGGTGGCATTCTCCTTGTTAAACGCAGAAGCGAATCAACTGCTGGAAATGTCAAGACAAGCAAAATCTCACAAGATTCAGCGACAAGTAAATACATGAACGCTCTGCGTTGTGCTTTTCCGGCGTGACTAATTCTTATCATTTAGTTATGTTTAATTTTATTCACACTTGAAAAACATATTTGGGCTTAATATGACATTGAAATATTTTGAACACACAAGTCGTTGGATCTGCCTTATTCGTGAAACATCAGCCAGCAGTTGTGTGTGGTGTGGCTTTACAGTGCATGCATAGGCAAGTCAGTACATGGGAGTGGCGCTATGTTTGCACGTGTGCGGCGTGCTAATACACGAAGTAAAATTACATATCTGTGAAAATCGCCGCCAGTGTGCGCTGTTACAGAATAGCAAGTCATACATGGGAGTGGCGGCGATGTTGCATGCGCGGAATACAAAAAAAAAATTGACGCATTGAGAGAAAAAAGCAGCAGTCCAGAAGGAGTAACTCCAGGGTCAAGCCTAGTCGGTCACCTGTGCATGATCAGCATATGTCAGGCAAACAACAGACTCCAGAACAATAAGAGAAAAAAGTTGACAGAGCAAACAAAAAGCTCATTTCAATTGAATTATATCGGCATGCGAGACCTGCACTCAGCCGGAAGGACAGATGTTTTGCTCGATGACACGGACACGAAGGCTCAGGTTAAAAACTTGAATAAAACGTTCTTGAAAAGATACTCAATTTTTGGAAATGCTAGGTATCAAGCATCTTTTTGGTTTGTTCTCTCGGTCCGCGGATGTTACGTCCGTGAATATCTACCTTAAGGTTATGAAAAACTATTTGTGACATCAATTACCTTTTGTCAGGTGTATGGACTTGTTATCTCTTCGATGAGTAATCTGCAGCCGCCTGTCCTCGAGAAACTGTACACGAACCTGGGACTTGCATTCATCAGGGAGCAGGTGAGCGCTTCCCACACAATGTAATGATATGATGAAAACGGCAGCCAAAGGCCATGTTCAGACATTTCACTGCACGTCACCAGCAAAAATCGATGGAGATGCTCTCCAGGAAATCAGGGAACTGACCGCACAACAACAGGTGTCGTGGCACGACTCGAACGGTGTCGTGCAAACTGGAAAGCTCGTTGATTTTAGTGGTAAGTTCCGGGCAAAATGACGTTCGTTTCAACCAAAATGTTCTATAAAAGCTTGGGAAATGTTATATTTAAATGCATACATAATCAATAACGCAGCATGTCAGGATTTTTATGAGGTTCGGTGCGTGACCCGTATGTACTTACACAAATTACGTGACAAATTTCAGCTGCCCTATTACGCTTCGCAATCGATCGCCTTGTGCTAGGGCAGCTTAAAAATCGACGCGACGATTACAGTAAGTTCATGCTAAACTGGTAGATACCAATACCTTCAACGGTTCCGTATCGGTAGATAAAGTCTGCGATAACTGACGAGCACATTCCAGCTGCTCAGCCGAATGCACGAGACAAAGCACCTACTGACGCTGTGTGCGGCGATCCGGTGGGTGGAAACAGCGGTCCGCAGCAGGCTGGTTCTGGAATGCAGACCAGCTGTGCAGCTGGAGGATATGGTATGCCAGCGCAACCATTCTGTCCAGCCCCTGCGCGTAATACCGGTCCAGCACACAACGATTGCATGCCCGGTCCAAGCCGTGGTCCGAGCGTGGAGGAGCTGATGCTGACCTGCGGACAACCGTAAGTGTGACCAGATTTTGAAAACTGGACATCGTTCAGAACATGACTAATTATTTGGTTGTTAACCCTGCCTCGTGTACGCACGACATCAGTGCTGACAGATATCTGTGTAGATTCTGGATAGTATGCATCAGGTTTTCACCCCCATAGTTTTTCACGTAACACACTTTTATGCTGCATAAATAAACATTTTTCGCGCCTCTTTTCCAGAAACGAAGCACAACTAAGCTACGGTGGAACTATGCCCTTCAACTGAACCTCACACGAGCAACACGAAATGGAAAATTGAATTGTGTGTGGTTTTTATTCAGCAAAAAACAAAATGACGGTGACTTGACTAAGCTGAAATTACGTGTGCATCTGAATTTGTCCGAGATGCGGTTTTTGATTTCTGCTGTCGGTTTTTTTCTTTCCGAGCATGAGTTCCCTTGTCAATGGATTCTACGCCCCTTTATTGGCTGCTGCTATGCAGCACAGCCAATCAGCGCACAGCTGCTGCGTGTCGGAGTTGTGATATGGTGACTTGACTCAGTGGTGTGATATAAACCGGTAGCGGGTTCACTTACATACGCTGTGCCTGGCAAACGTGCACGTTTATGTGCTGCATATTGGTTAGATTACAACATTGTTCTCTCTACCTGTCAAGAATGGGTTTGGATAAAAATGCAATGGGCATGCTCGAAAAACACAAATAAAACGAGATAAGCATGACAGTGTCTCTCCGCTGCAATTTATCGCAAGTGCGGAAGACGCAGGCTGTGTTGCACCAAAGTACACGCACACAGACACACACACATAAACAGAAAGCAGACAAGCAGCGGTGCATCACGCTGGGGCTCGCCCACAAAAACTGAAATTTTACACAACATCACGCTCTTGCAGTACCGATATCTCTATCTTTCTGTTCACTCCAGTTGTCATAACATGAGATCGATGGGAATAAAACTGATGTACTTATTTCCAGACAAAATACTGACGGTATTTTGCAGCATCTCTGGTTTTCCCCGGTTTATACTGTAACAACACGCGCAAATTATGAATTCATCAATAATCGCTCTAATCATCGGTGTTATCCTCCGCCAAACCGATTGTTCATGCATCGCCGATCCAGTGAACGAGCACCTGATCATATGTCGCGGTTATACATCCGAATATGAAGTGAATCAGGCAATTGACTCCCACTCGCATGCCGGAAACTTGACAGTGCTATTTATGGACCCCGAAGCGCCGTTTTGTGGCTCGAAAATCAGAATGAATCGCTCAAAGATCGCAATGATTCGTGTTTCACCGCTTGACTCGCTCTTCTGCTTGTGCATATGCGTGTACAAGCCAATTGCTTCCAACTGTCCCGCACTTCAGACATGTGAGGTGAGTAACGTGTGGCGGGCATGGGGCATTATTACTCGGGCTTTTAAAACATATGTACTTTGGATAATACATCTTCGCGGTGCCGATGTGAGCAGATGTACCAACACATGCAAAGCTGTGGCTCAGCCTGTTGCACTATAGTATTATTGCATAGTCAGTTCTGACTTATTAAATGACCGTTTTTTAGCCGATCACGACTACAGCCGCACCGCTGTTCACGCGGTCCAATCAAACAACCACCACTGTCACTGAATCTTCGCACACAACGAATGAAGAACCTGAAGCGGCAACTCAGGTGCGTAACATGGTATTGAAGCAAAAAATTCCTCCCTTAGATCCTAAAAACTGTCGTAGTAAGCAGGAACACACTGAAGTCAACGAACACCAAGCAAATTTTTGGTTTATAGCGGATGCATAATGCACTGCATATGTATGCGAAGTGCATGGCATACGGTAGTCGCGTGTGTGATGCTGAGATGATTTTCTTATGTTGTTGTTGTGGCTGCTTCTTCTGCATGAGCACATCGCACCATACAATAAGTATGCACATGGCACTCAAACACCACTAAGTGCTTTAGAAGAACGAGCTGATTTGAAACATCAGTCGCTCAACATATTTGTGGTCAGATTTGTATCTGTCGTTTGTGTTTTAGCACGCAAACAAAAGCAGCCTGATGACACCGATCCCAGAGGATGCTGCAGCAGCTCCGGTCACCACACATCCGATCAGCAAACAGGTGATATAAAAAACATTGTCTATGTATCGTATTTCCCAGGTGTTTGTTTTTGCATACAGCGTACGGTAGTCATGCATAAGGTATAATCGGTTTTGCTCAACATTACAAATCCGGTCTGTGACCATACATATAAGCGCTCGAGCATTGTAGAAAAAGGTAGCAAATTTGAAGCATCAATCACTCATTATACCTGAGTTATTGTGTGTTTTAGCGCGCAAAGAGCCTGGTGACTGACATACCGAAGCGAGCGAATGCTGCACCCCCGGCAGGTCCGCGTCAGACTAACAAACAGGTGATACATACATCAACACGTGCCTACTATTTTATCATATTATTATCAAAATCACGAGCGATGATTAGCGCTCATACCCTTTCAAAAAAACGCTGAAAATCATTCGCTCACCTGCAGTACTTTGAACAAATATTATGCATTTAGTGTCTGACATAACTTTCAGAGCACCAACAATGGCACGGCGGTACCAGCAGGTCCGATCTACCGCAAAAATATCACTGAAACCCAAAAAGTACCGAGCGTTACGCAGGTATAGCAACTCGCAACACCTTGTTGTTTGAAACTTGGGGTTAACGAAAATCGCCAACGCTGCTCGTCGACCCTGTCAGACCAAGGCAATCCCAAATGAACGCGTCAAAATATGCATATAGTAACATTGGGATGCATTTACGAACAGCGTTGACGATGTCCGTTGACCATACAAATACACCCCGAAACACACGTCGCGGTCAACCCAATGCTTAACAGGCCGACAAAACGCCAATTTCAAAATCATCATCAGATGATCACACCAAAATTCAATTTGCAGAAAACTGTCAAGAAAACCAATCAACGAACACATCGTCGCAAAGAAAAGAAAAGAACGAAAAAAGGAAAGGTTGGAAAAGTGATCGACATTTTACTTACCGTAATCTTCATTCAATAATATTCTGTCTAGATAAACGACAAAACCGTATCACATGTGTGAACTTTGTGAACTACAGATTTGTCGCACACCTTGACATTTCAGTCACCAGCCAACGGAAGTCGTTCAGATCCACCCACGTCATCCGCGCTCAGCACTTCAACCACTGACGGTAGCACCATTGTAAGTCATGAGGGCAAACACAATTTGTGGGTCTGCTGCTTACGAACATAAAGTGTGCGATTGCGCACAAGTAGTAAATATCGTGCTGTTATGCACTTTGTAAATATTGCAGCGTCTGCTTATCAGAGTGCAGAATCGAGTTGTTATTGGGCGGGGTCGGGGAGACAGACTGCAATTGCATACTAGGTAACTTTTTCTGTTTGATCATAATCTCCTGTTTTACAAGCTCTGTCAGCCGTCGCAGTCTTACGGTAGTCCTTCAGAGCGATACGCAGGCAATTATGCCATCATTTATTATAATGCGGTGTGCGTCTTTACAATCCGGATTTGAATGCGTACACAAACCCAATTGCTCTGCATATTTGTATACAGTGCGTGTGCACACACGAAAACACTAACGCACACCATACGCATGGAAAGGTATACATATATGCGAGTCAGGTACTACCATAGTGTGCTCTCCAGTGGTGAAATATTGTATGGATATCAGAGTTTGTGCCTTTGAATTATACCCAAACATATGTTTTAAGAACAAAAATGTTAAAAGTCGAACTTAGGTATTGGATGTAATCTTCAGTGAAACTTCAAGTCTAAAAGCTATCAAGTGATGCTGACCGGTTGGGCGTGAACGATAGTAGTGCCCGAAATCCTGGTAATCAGCAGTTCATGTTGCAGTCACGCAATTTAGCAGTTTGTCTGTCTGTATGCACTTGGTGGTGATTACTCGTGCGTCTTTTAATGACAATGTTGATAATTGTAGTAAACAATTACGAAAAGAAAACGAAGCAATGAAAATTTGCCAGCAAATGATGGCTAAAAAATATGGTCCGTATCGCTCAATGTACATAGCGCACGGCGGAAAATTGTGCATTTTTGTTCACTTCATTTCTAAACAGAAGAATGGGCATTATATACATACAAGTTGTTCAAAAATACACCATTTCCGAGCTGCTGTTTACTTTTTAAAGCGAAGCACGCGCTGCTGCTGCACACACAAGTTTGACGTGGGGTATACGAGAAAGTTGCCATGAAGCACCATGATTCAATAATACGTACGGTATGTAACAACACCACTTCAGACAGCCGTTCAGCCAGTTTTGGGTGATGATTCGCGTTCTGTGCACCAAGAGGGCTATGCGAGTACGCATACTTTGGCGACAATCAACAACTCGGTGAGATTTGAGAATTTTATTTGAAAAACTCCTTCTTGTGTACATATGTATGTATACATACACGCACTGTTCAATTTTGGCACTATAGCTACTACACCATGGGATACTGTGGCATGCACATATAAAGAGCAAGTAATAGTTGCAATTTCAGGTCCATGACTTCGCGTCGTCGGTTACTGATCAATCTCGCACACACAGGTCGCAAACGACGCCGACAGGACACGTTACAAGAGTGAGATGCATACACATTATATATACACCCAACTGTATGTATATGTATTTATCCAACCGGCGTATTTAAATACTCTAAGCAGAATCACACCGATGGCATTTACATAAGACACTAGCGATATGCTGCTGGGATAATGTTTCACACAATAATAATTATGTTGCGGAATTTTGAAGACTTGTATGTATTTTCAGCTGGTCCTCACGACGATCTGGACTCGGGTGAAACAGGAATTCGTGTCGATTCTAGTGACATCTATTTCGATAGCTCTCAGTGGATTGCTTGGATATGCGGCATGGCGTTTAAGACAAGCCAATCGAGCTTTGACAGCCCATGTATTACCAACTGTCAGAATGTCAGACTTACTTGCACGACAAACCCCTGCACCTGCCCCTGAACAGGATAGCACCAGCGATTTTGACACCGTACCCCTTTAACTGTTAAATATTAATGCGATTGCTGTTATTACAGTTTATTTTTTCGATGCGATTGCTGTTATTACATACATGGTTGAGCTAGGATTCATGCCGCATCGTGTTTGTTACTTTGCCAACCTTAACCTTGCGAGTTTGCATTGTTATTGTGCTGTCATTTGTACTTATGCATTGATTAAGCCCACATTACCCATTCTAGCGGTAATGACAAATCTGGCTTGTATTTTATGTCAATTGAAGTATATCGTTTACTTGATGACGTAACAGCAACAAGAAGACAATTTTGAAAAAGAAAATTGCGTACTGGTATCAAAGTGACCGTACCCCATGCTTAAGAAGGGGGGGGTGAGGGGGGAGGCACTACTATGCATTCTGTTTCACAAACTGCTGTTTGATACTTGAGAACGATATAAAATTTTATATCAAGCATTCTTAATCAAAAACTACTACGGGCCTGAGATTTGGAGGGCCGGCCGGGCCGATTGTGACCTCTGGTTTCCTGCCAAAAAAATTGCTTCAAAAAGACGCGAAAAAAAACGAAGCAAAGCAATGCACACACTAAAACCAGTTACATTAATGTACCTAGTGTCAAAAAGGCTTCACTAATGTATATTATGTAAAAATATGTATGTACGTAAAAAGTACTGCTTGAGGCCGTGAATGTAAGAAGTACTGTTTGGTGTTCGTCAGACAACCGCTGTTGTTGATCTTTCTTAGGCATGATCGAGAATTGTTATTAGGGTGTTGTTAGGTCAAGATCAAGGTTTGTGCCGAATTGAACGAGGTTTGAACGGATAAATGACATTCTAGTCAATTCAACCCCCTTCAAATACGCTTTTAGGTGTATTTCAGGGAGCATCTTTTCAAATTCGGATCAGTGATTTAATGGAGCCCGGGATTTTGGATTACGTCGACCAGGCCGTCTTGATATGCCTACACTCAAAGAAAATTTTTATTTTTGAACCACATTTTTCGAAATTTTCGCGCTTCGCGCATTAATGTTTGCTAATTCGTTTCCTCTTGCTTGCTAATTCTTCTATTTAAGACAGTTTGCCAGAGAAAATCGACCATTTTTTAGGCAAAATAAAATTTTTGAGATTTTTGTGCCAAATTGACCCACTAGGCAGGATAGTAACGCTCACCAATTTTTTCGGTCCAGTTCGGCTCATTTCCGCACTTATGGGCATTTTTGTGATTTTCACCTTCGCACTCATTTACACTCTGTCCACAAAATTGAAATCGCCATAACTTGAGCTAGCGTGAACCGTTTTACAAAATTTAAAAAGTGTTGTAATGCTGTGGTCAGGGGAAGCTCTTGGCGCCGTACGACCTTAATTGCAACATAGTGTGGCCCAAAAAGTAAGTTTCAAAAAAAACAAATTTTTCCACTGCATGCATAAACTTGCGCGAAAAAAGTCCCCGTCAGAATAGTGGTGGCAAGAAATTTGGACACTACCATCTTGTTCACAGGGCATTTCTCTACAACTTTCAAAAAGGTACTTTGGTGCTCAAATGAATCGCTAAAATGATACAGGCAAATGAAGTCACCCACCCACCAGCATACAGAGCCGGTCACATGGAGACAGGGAAACAGGCTGAAAGTGATACACTGTTGTACGTGTGCCGGCCATGTGCTGTGTGTGTGCAGCATAAGCATGTTGGGGTCATTTACGTTCATTTTAAAGTGTTTTACCATGTGGCCTAACTGCATTACTGATAGCGTGGCTGAAAAGTTCCTTCACCTTCGCTAAAGACCTCGCTTTCTTCCCTTTGGAATAAATGGCGGTCGGGTCCGTTCGAATCATTGTCACTGATATGCAGCGGTGTTAATGCGTGTGCAGCATAGCGTGGGCTCATTATATAGTGTGACCAAAAGAAAATTCCTGATGTTAATGCTTGTTGAATGTCGTGCGTACATGTACTGTGCCTGTGCGCACAAGCTCGTCTTTCGATGTCTTGTAACAAAATTAATCAATGTGTCTAGGGAGAACTGACAGCTGTACAACTGCGGTAAGCCTTTCGTTCGGTTTGCTTTTGTGATGCAAAATGTTCTTCTGAAATTAAGCGTCGCAGTTGATCGCAAACACGCCTGGTAGGATGCGAAACAACTAGGCAAAATTATACCGCTGTGTGAAGGTGCTGTCCGACCGCTAAATAAGGACGAGTATCCTTATCTAATGCACATGAGCAACAAAATAAACAAGTTGTATTGTGTCAGTTGCACACGATGAACATAATAACCGGTATACGGTGTGACGAGTAAAATTACACACATACAATTTATGTCATGCGCAAAAAGGCAACACTTCTCAAAAAAGATCAGCACAACGTCCAAAAGTTGGGTTATGAACTGTGCATCAGCCTGATCGTCCGTCATTTTTCTGGCAGCTGCAAGTCGTCCGGTACCACCCAGCCACTCTTGCAGGCGACATACGCAATGTAATGTCCACCTGGGTGTTTCATTTCCCAATATTCTTGTCTTTGCCGTCTTTATCTTTCACAATCTTGACCTTCTTCTCCAGCTTGCTTCTCCAGGCCAACTGTTGTGTGCTGCACTACGCACTTCACGCTGAAACAAAAAACCAACGGTGTCTTGTTCACTCGAATTAGCTTCAATCACGGAAATTTCTTCACTGTTGTAGGTACCTCTGATCTGGGGCTCGAGTTGTAACTTTATGGGAAGTGTAAAGATGTAGCGTGGGTGACACGCCCACTAATGATGTCATCTGATGTGAATCTGTTCCTGACAGATTTGCTTAGTCATCAATGACGTAGTAGTCACGTGGCCACCCACACAATTATGTCATAGTGACTCAACTGATATGGTTCCCATGTTATTATTCTAGCGTGGGAGAAGAGATAACCCAAACATCAGTGACTAATCACAGACAGGTGATCATGTGACAGTGTCCCTATAAAAGGAGCCGCCCGTCATGACTCGAGGTTCATCGTATATCCAAAGCCATATCACCCAACATCGCCATATACCGTATAGCCATCAAGCCACCCGTACGTTACCGTAACTCCGTATTGTATTAAGAGCGTGGGGTGGTAAGAATCGCAAAGTACGGTTCACAAAACTGAAATTTTGGATATGGTTTTTTTGATTGGAAATCAATGCCACAACATATTTAGGAATGCTCTCCAAGTTTGGCGTTCCAAATGTAAGTATACTTTCAGTAATTTCAATTTAAAGGTGCTCGGTTTGCATTTTTTGGGAAATTTTAAAAATGAAAAATGATGAAAAAATAAATGTGAATCCAATTGGACCTCAGCCGATAAACAACATTGGGCGCTGAAATTTGCACACATATAGCAGTTTTTTGTCCGCTTTTCAGCTGCGCAAAAATAGTTGCACGATATTGGATGTTTTCTCTTCCATTGCATTTTTTTTAAAAAATGTCAAAAAAACGAGTGCATCTCAGAAACACCCAATTTAAAAAAAGTCCTCACCGTCGAATTCTTTCTATTGGGCCTCAAAATGTGCGCCATAAAATTCTGGTATTGGCGTATAAATGTGGTTTGTGACAAATTTGAATATTGTCGGCAATTTATGTTAGTATGAAGCAAAAAAAATTTCGTCGTTTTATTTTCTTTCTCGTTTTGTCGTGGTGCGCAGTTCAATTGAATGACGGAATATGTAAAAATTGATGCATGTGTTTCCCAAATATGAGTTCTGATGTGTATGCTGCTGAAACCTACATATGTGTTTCTTAACTGTAAATACCACGAGAGTGATTTCAATTTATGTGCTTATCAAGGCAACCGTTTGTTAGGAAAATGCAGCAAATCTGTGAATGGCCATTCGTTTGTTTCAACTGTTGCCTATTTCTAAATGTTTTTGCATTGCATCCGGTTATGAAATAAAAAGTAATAAGGGTAAAACGTTCACCCAAAACCCGCGACGCAAAACAAAGACACGCTACAGGGTTTGAACCTGTGCGACAGACACACGCACGCATGTTCAATGCTGCGCCTAACCGATTGCGCTATGCGATCCAGCCGCTGGCTTGCCTTAATGTGTTACATAAATGTAATTGCGCGTGCGCATGTGTGTTCTGCCGTTTACATAAAACGTGTTGTGTTGCAGCTATAATGTGTGTGTTGAGTTGTTGCTTGTTGCTCACCTCGTGTGATGCATCAAGTGACAGGTTGCAGCGAATTTTTGCCAGTCACGGCCGGTGCCAAATAGCTTGCATTTCTGAACTTGTATCCATTTTGATAGCTTGTCATGTGTCATGAACAAGCTGTTTACTTTCAGACCACGTTGACAAGCATCTTGTTGCCGTTCGTGACACCCACATCGGTCGTTTCTCCAATGTGAATCCGTGCACAGAAAAAGACAAAAACGTGAGAGAAAAAAAACAAAAAATGTTCTTTATCTAAACTTTTCAGGAGATATTCAAATTTGTCACAAACCACACTTATAACCCAATATCAGAATTTTATGGCGCACATTTTGAGACCAAATAGAAAGAATTCGTCGGTGAGGACTTTTTTAAAATTGGTTGTTTTTGATATGCACTAAATTTCAGAGCTGATTTTTGAAAAAATTGACGGAAGAGAAAATGCAGCGAATTTTTGCATTTATTTTTACATGGTTGAAAAGTGGATAAAAAATTGACTATTATGTGTTATTTTCATTAAATAGCATCCGATCTAAAACAAACGACAGCCTCATCAACATAAACTTGGTACATTTTTGGAATTTCAAGAAATCTTCGACCTGCCCACTTAAATGCGCCCATAACTATTTAATGCTTTGGAGTTTGGATCCAAAATTTTGTATGTGTCTTAGTAAATGTAGTAGTCAACTTTTTGTGCAATATGAGCGAAATCCATTTTTTTCGATTTGTGAACCCTATTCGATTGACACCTATCTGTTACTATTACCCCACGCTCTTAATTACCATAACGTATTGTCATATTATAATAAATCAACAATACCGTAACCTTGGTCCTCGTGCACTGGTTTACCGTAATAATCAAAGACTGACATTTCCTTATTCAACCGCTACACTAGTAGAACCCATAAAGACCCAGTCTCGTCTTCTTTACAGAAGGACCAGATCAAATTTTGTTTTAAGGTCAGTGAGCAAAACTTTTTCATGTATGAACATTGAAATTAGTCACAACGTACTTGTACATTGCGCCGGTGCCACCAAATCTGTTTCCAGTCTTCTTCAGTCCAGTCACCGGCGTGTGCATTAGCAGCTCGTATTGGTCGCACAATGCCTATATGAGAATCCATCCCCATATTTTTCCTACATCGGCAAGGAGGGTTTCTGGTGTTAGTTAGACGATTTATTATTGGCCTCA
>JASAMV010009089.1:0-12952 GCA_030248065.1 Rhynchonema sp. JSB1_4
AGTGACATAAATGTTTCGAACTGCGCCAGAAATATTTCCAGTTTTGTGTACAGATAGAGCTGGAGATATTTCTGGTTCTCTGACATAGAATAAAAAAAATTGCGCCAGAAATATTTCCAGTTTTGCGTACAGATAGAGCTGGCTCTGGTTCTGGTTTTCGGACATAGAAATTTTTTTACTAAAACCAGAACCAGAACCAGCTCTATCTGTACGCGGCCTAAGCCGAAGCCTGATATCTAAATCAACCCACGCCTAAGCCATTGGGACATAATAATAGCTCTGCTCTTTTTGCTCTGTCCTTTTTTCTTGCTCAAAGTGGTCTTGCAGAAATGTGCTTTGCTCGATTGCCCGGCAACCCTGTAAAACACATCGAAAGTGAGAAAATCACGCGTGTTGCGCGTCAGATACACCAATATCATCAACAATTTAGCTGTAGTGTGTGCAAAAAGCATCGCCCAATTATAAACAAGCACTGGATAAAAACGATTACTGAAAAACCAGACATGCACTAGATAAAAATGACTTTCGGAATTTGGCCCCCCTTTTGGCCGAAAGCTGGATCCCACTGACCTGAACATCGTTAGAAACAAACAGGCCGTAGACTACAGCATGGAATGGCATAGGCGAAAATTAAACTATATACAGTACAATGGAATCAGAAGCCCTCGGAGTCGTGTGTGCTTAAAAGTCAGTTCATATGATAATACCTTTCACCAGCGGATCCAGGGAGTGCAGGGACCATACCCCGTTTGGTCTAAGCGGCTCCTCAAGGAAAAAATCCCCACATCGCAGGATTTTCACTCGAAGACCCTTCAATAGTAAAAAATCGCGCTTCTGCGCGCCTCACATGCGCCCCCATTTCCTTGGAATCTGATTGGCGCTCAAGAAAAAAGTGCAAAATTTTCGCGCACTTTTAGCAAGAATGCTCATATTTTGAATGTTATTTGGCTTAAAATCGGCCAGTTATAACCAAAGCAGCACTGGATAAACAACAATTTTTGAAAAATCAAGCGTACACCAGATAAAAATGACTTCTGTGATTTGCCCTCCACCCTGGCCGAAAGCTGGATCTGCAACTGATGGTACCTATACTGTATATGGGAATGACGGTGTCACGTTATAAATACGGGACGTACAGTGACTTACGAGTTTATTGTACCATACCTATGTATGTATATGCGGCACGGCCACAAAAACGTAACTAACTATGTACATATCTCAGCCAAGTAGTGCGCACAGACGACATCTGTACCGGGGTAACGCAAACTGATCTACATACAGTACATATGTACCTATGTACATAGGTATGTAAATACTGAACAAACCTGCAGTGAATGTCACAATATGATAAGTACATGATGAGCTTTGGAATGACCACATCGACATACACAAGTACATGCATTTTGCGCTGCCGGTCAAATAGATGCACAACAGCGCCATACAGACAGAAGGTCACAAGATGAGAACACACGCTGCCGAGCACATGTGGTGTGGACTGCTCTCGCTCTACGACAGTTAACATTAGCAGCTTGGGCTGAATGACCCTTTCCAGCATTATTGGTCTGGGAATGGACTTGTCCTGTGGTCTTATTGTGTTCGAAAGGGTCCGAGTCCCGGAATCCCGGCCTTTCCCGATCTCCATCCCGATCGCGGTCAATGGCATTGCCAGGATTGTCGTCAAGGTCCAGGACCATAAAGTTACCGGCCAGTGACAATCAAGAGCAAATTAAGTAAACTAGTAGTGTACCTGGTTCACTGAGTTTACCATAAGCGATCGCTTCAGTTTACACTAGCTTATATAGTTTACCAATTTTGCCTAATCTATTCCTCTGTGTTGCGTCTGTGCACTAGCACTGTTCTGTCGGTGGAGGTGTTCTAATTACAGATCTCATAATAGCAAGCTAGGAATATTTAAAAGCACGATTCTTTTTTGAGTAAAGTTGGCCAACCGGTAGAAACAGTTGTTGACAGGCGCATGGTCTGAACAAGTTTAGCCAAACTTCGGCTTGTTCCTTTCGAAAGGTGATTGGGTAGACCGTGAAGTTGTACGGACGCCAGGTGACGATTATGGACCATTTTTGGAGCAACACAATTTATGAGATCAAATCATCAATGTGCGGGAATATAATTCTTATTTGGGAACGAAACCATTTTTTTCACTGCTCACTGTGAAGAATGTGTGGTTTGCAAGGCACACAAAATGTGTAAACAAACCAATACGTGTGGTGTAGCTTTATGATGCAAGCGCCAAATGTTTAAAATCACAAACGTTTTTGCCCTAAAGTGTACAGGTCTTTTCGGATAGGCCACATGTGCATACGATGAACCATAACCGGATACCAGACGTACACAAAGTATGAGCGGATACTACGCGCCACATGCAGATACCAGAGGCGGCGCCACACAAAAAATCTGAGAGGACACCCACAACAGACACTATCGCAGCGGTTTTTGGATGTAACTGGGATCGGAAAGGGGTCTTGATCCCGGGATTCGGGTTCTTCGGGATCCGGGGTTTTAATAAGACCATAGGGAGAAGCGCATTCCTGGATATACTTGCGGAAGGAAAAAAAGGCTTTTTTCATGAAAAACGCTTTTTTCTCTAAAAAACGTTTTTTTCGTTTTTTTCCAAGAGTTGCTGGATGTTCATTTTGTTGGTTTGAATTTGATGAAACGCGATACCACAAGTTAGTGGACACCGAAACGTTGCGTTGATAATAATTCTGTCGCAAACTTGTGGTATCGCGTTTCATCAAATTCAAACCAACAAAATGAACATTCACGGCCACAACCGAAGAGTCACCGTCGCGCAATACAAACATTATATACGTTTCTGGATGTGAAAAAACTGGAAGAACCGAAAAAACAGCAGCCGCCCGGAAACGTTTTTAGAAGCATGTCTTTTCGCTAAATTCAGAAAATATTTTCGTAAGTCAGACTTTTGATCGAAGGCGCGAGGTGTAAAAGTGCCTTGTTTTGATCATTTGGGCGTTATGAGTGTTAAACACACTATAAGAGACCACGACACTGACTGTACCAACGTCAACATGGGTCGAAAATACCCACGTTATTTTTTGTGCCCATATCCTTATACCCTACGGTTGTTTGTCGTTTTTTTTCGGGCAAAAATGTAAAAAATCGGTTTTCCGCAAATTCCCGACCAATGCCGGAAGCAGAAGGGTTCAGGCCAAGCCGCTATGTTAAGTGTCCTTGAGCAGTCCATACCACATGTGATTGGCACTTGGCCACGAAAACTTGTGCTCTCATCTTGTGACCTTGTGTTGACTGCTGTGTGGAGCTCATGTGCATCTGACCGGCAGCGCAAAATGCATGTACTTGTGTGTGTCGGTGTGGTCATTCCAAAGCTCATGTACATACTTATCATATTGTGACATGCACTGCAGGTTTGTTCAGTATTTAGGTACTGTATGTACTGTATGTATGTAGATCACTTTGCGTTGCCCCCATGCAGATGTCGTCTGTGTGCACCACTTGGCTGAGATACATAGTCAGTTACGTTTTTCTGGCCATTTGCATGTGTACAGTAGGCATGCTGCATTATAGCTCAAAGTTGTCATGTATTTGTAGCAGCGTTACACCGTCAGCCCCATTACATTATACAAAGGTACAGTATGTATATCATCTGGAATTGACTTTTAAGCCCACACGACTCCGAGGGCTTCTGATTCCATTGTACTGTATATACCAGTGTAATTTTCGCCTTTGCCATTCCATGCTGAAGTTTACCGCCTGTCTATTTTTAACGATGTTCAAGTCAGTGACGGATCCTGCTTTCGGCCAAAGGGGGGCCAAATTCCAAAAGTCATTTTTATCTGGTGCATGTCTGGTTTTCCAGCAATCGTTTTTAGGCAGCCTTCGCAATGCATGCGCGTTTGCGCATTTGGGCGTCACATTTTATGGGTGATGTTTTCGAAACGGTGTAAAGGTCAATTGGGTGTAAAGGTCGGTGGAAAGCTCGGTGTGAGAAAGTTCAGTGTAAGCTCGGTGTAAGCTTGAAACATTGCACGCTGAGCAAGCAGCAGACGCGCGTTTCTAAACGAAGGGTCAACTTTGATGGTTTGCTGTGCAAGCGAAAAGTGTTTGTTTTCAATCGTGTTCATTTAAGCTGGTTGCACAAACGCTTTAAAGGAATATTTGTAAGTTATGTAACATTTCGCCGCAAGGCTGTTGAGAAATTGAACATTCATTGACGGCGGTGCCAAAAATTTTGAGGTCACTAACTGATCGGCGCACGAAATCAAAACGGATCCATAAAAGGTTACGAAATTCAAAAATGTCGTTTAGAAACGCTTGTGCAACCAGATTAAATAAACCAGATTGCAAACAAACGATTTACGCTTGCACAGCAAACTGCCAAAGTTGACCTTTCGTTTAGAAACGCACGTCTGCTGCTTGCTCAGCGTGCAATGTTTCAAGCTTACGCCGAGCTTAGGGCGCGGCCATGCAAACGCGGGCGCGGGTCGCGGGTCAGAAAAATATTCTATGTTTTAGACCCGCTCCGCGTTTGCATGGCCGCACTTGCGGGCGCGGGTCGCGGGTCAGAAAAATATTCTATGTCCCAGACCCGCGTCCGCGTTTGCATGGCCGCACTTGCGGGCGCGGGTCGCGGGTCAGAAAAATATTCTATGTCCCAGACCCGCGTCCGCGTTTGCATGGCCGCACTTGCGGGTCGC
Organism: Rhynchonema sp. JSB1_4; assembly: GCA_030248065.1. Classification (NCBI taxonomy): domain Eukaryota; kingdom Metazoa; phylum Nematoda; class Chromadorea; order Monhysterida; family Xyalidae; genus Rhynchonema; species Rhynchonema sp. JSB1_4. The sequence goes on from JASAMV010009089.1 coordinate 4,695, forward strand.
GGGTCACTCGAAACATTTCTTTGACTGGGCTTGTAGCGCGCGAAAACTACAGTTTTAAAGCAGACGAACTGTTTAGACTAGTCGCCACAATAAATTCTGTTCTTTAGTGCAGTGCATTATGCCGGCTGTTGGCTAGAGAGTAATGTTTAAGCCTTCCCTGTTGCCTGCCACCAATATCATGAAACATTCCCACGTGCGCGTGTTCTTATTGTGTGTTTTGCTGCGATACGTGTCAGTTGGGCTGTGGTTGGTTTGTGAGTTGGCAGATTTACGTGGCTGTTGGAGATAAAGCATTGTTTAGTGAACGTCGTGTGGTTTTGGGTTTATTATTAGGGCGTTTGTGTTTCGGGATCATATTGCAGAAACAAAGAAATAATACACACATCACCAACGCAACAAAACTTCAAACTCTAGGGTAGGAACATCACACTGAAACTAAGTGCGAAAAATTGAAAATGTGAGCATCAAATGTCACAATAAAACCATGATTTGTAGGTGGTGGCTCTGAAGAGGGCCGTTGGGTTAGGATAAGTGGACCGAAGTCCAACGGTTCAGCGGCTACACATTGTCGTCATCGAAGTTGCGGTTGTGCAGACGCCGATCTAATAATGCCCACTCGGCGTCCAACAAGCGCACGATTGTGCAGCGGGTGGCGTTGTGAGCCAATTTCGTCATGATGGATGGATTCGGTCATCGCGCACGAACACGGGCAGACTGCAACCGTGGAAATGGGCGACCGGCAGCTGACACACAAAAAAATGCAGCTGATTAAATAGACGACTGCGAGTGCATGTATGCGACGTAGGCTCTACGACGCTGATTGGTTCACTTCTGCGTGCTATACATTCTTGTTCTGGTGCACGTGCACGACCAGGCCCGTGCCACCCAAATGCAGTCAACTTAATTCACACAACCACTTACTTCATAACTGCTTGTTGCATTCAAACAAAATCAATTAAACAAAAAGTGTTCAAGGTGCGCTTCACGAGTTTTTGTTACAATATAAAAAACAAACAATTGATTTCCTGGCGACTGGACTAAGAATAGTTCGTCTGCTTTAAAACACTACAGTTTTCGCGCGCTACAAGCCCAGCCAAAGAAATGTTTCGAGTGACCCGCGACCCGCGCCCGCAAGTGCGGCCATGCAAACGCGGACGCGGGTCTGGGACATAGAATATTTTTCTGACCCGCGACCCGCGCCCGCAAGTGCGGCCATGCAAACGTGGACGCGGGTCTGGGACATAGAATATTTTTCTGACCCGCGACCCGCGCCCCCAAGTGCGGCCATGCAAACGCGGAGCGGGTCTAAAACATAGAATATTTTTCTGACCCGCGACCCGCGCCCGCGTTTGCATGGCCGCGCCCTTACACTGAACTTTCTCACACCGAGCTTTCCACCGACCTTTACACCCAACTGACCTTTACACCGTTTCGAAAATATCACCCTTTGACGCGCATTGCTGTTCACACTGCAAATTTGATGCGCAAACGCGCAGTGCGCATCGGTGTTCACAATGAACATGCGCGTTTGCGCATCAGATTAGAATAGCGTGCATGGAATTTGGAACAGTGTTGTTTTTTTTTGCTTTTTCATATTCGTCCCGGGCAGGCATGCGTCCGGCGGGAGGTTGAACCCATCGTCTGTTGATGAGCATTCCACCTTTGCTGTCCCATGATGCAATTTTTAAAAGGAAAACTTGCGATTGCGTAATATTTTTTGGTAACGAATGGTAGAAAATACATAACATGACTATCGGACAGAACAAAAGTTATTTGATGTTGCCGGGATGGCAGTGCCGTAATGCAATCATGTTGTTGTGTGTCTTTGAGAGATTAGGGGTCCTTTTTCGTTCTTTTCTCCGAAATGGTGCCCCCTTCAGGGGCTACTTTGACCAAAGGGGGCCTACGCCCCTGTGGCCACCCTGGATCAGCTAGGTTGTGCTCACTCTAACAAAGCAACAATCAAAGGCACATTATATCATATCAATTACGGAGTGAACACGAAATGAACATTTTACGTACTACATACTTTTGTTGAGCAAATGTTCATTTCTTGCTGGTCATTCAGAACAACTAACGCATGCGCTCTCGGTCGCACGTTAAACAACGCACCAGAAAGACGCGCCAGTGATGTTACCTGGCCTTCCGGCTTAGCTCGGCTTCTCTCAGCTTTGAAACAAAGGTCCTCCAAGAGCTCGTAATGTTCGTAAATTGCATAAGTGGATTTCGGTCCAAATTCACGTTCATCTTTATGATGGCATCGTTGTTTCTGCTGAGTTTGCGCGAAAAACAGCCATCGTACACTTGTAATGCCAATGACGAAGGTGGGTTTTTTTTGCTGATCAGGTCAACTTTTGGCAACTGACCGAATTGGCAATGGCAAGCATGCGTGATGGTCAATTGTGGACATTTTGCACAGCAATTTGCTCGAGCAATACGACCTGCTCATGTTGCTCTGCGGAGGCCAATGAGCCAGAGGCGAGGCCTGGCCCCTCGCACGTCTGTGAAAACATGCCGAAATGAACAAGTCATTATGCTATCAATTATTATCGTAAATTCTGATTTCCATCACATGTTGTTTGACAGGGGACGTTTGCATGTGAATATATTTCAAAGTGAACAAAATGGCCTATTCACTATGCAGAGCTTTGAAGGCCACTTTATACTTTGTCTCGGTGCGATACACGCAACATTTTCTCGCGCTGTGATTGGCTCATGCGCGACCAACAGCCAATCAGCGCGTCAGAAAATGTTGCGTGTATCGCAACGAGACAAAGTATAAAGTGGCCTTGACTCTTTTGCCAACGTCTTTCTGCCCCAAGATTGCCCCACTACTCGCGCAAGCATGACTAGTTGGATGCATCTGGTTGTGGTCGCGTGCGGCGGTCGTTTAGAAGAAACATTGACGATGCTGAAATCTGCCGTCAGCCTTGGCTTGATGCCATTGCATCTGCATGTGTTCGCCGAGGACGATCTGCGACCGGAGTTTGAGAAAACCGTAAGTTTGATTAATTTCTCGGTATTTAAATCGTGTTTCTTAAAATTATCACGCTTTTCATTCAAATTATTTATCTCTTAATTACCGGAGCATACACGAATTCCCCCCTTCTCGCCCTGAATAATTCCGCTTTTGGGGACGGGTTGGGGCTGATTCGGAAACGCACAAGGGGCGGCTACGACAAGATACATGTCGATGCTTATATTCTCAGAGGTGCACTTTGACAATCTTTTTGACACTTCAAATGACATTTGGTGCTGCTTTTTCGAAAAGTGATGTCCTTGTTAGCTTTCTTCAGTTTCGCTCACTGGGAAGAATATGTGGTTTTTTCACACATTTCTTCTTGTGTAAACGTCGAACTTAAAGTTTTGTGGTTTTTAAGAAAGCAGGTATAGCCTAGCCAAAACCACACAAGCTGTGCAGTTTGATGTGCAAACCACACAGCATCACAATTTGTGTGATTAACGATCAATGACTGTCGCGTCTTTTCTTTCATTGTCAGTTTTATCAAATCAGCATGCAGTTTCAAAACGAAAGTAAGTGTCAGAAACATGTCAGAAACGTATATAAACAGCAAATATCGTCCATGCAGAGTGGTGAAACAAATCATGCACGTAATTAAAATATATGGACACAATACTACGCATAAAATTTGAAAAAAAAACGGTCATAAAAAAGCACATAAAAAGAACATAAGGCAACGTTATAGAAGAATGTACTAAACATGCCCGATGGACTGGAAACGTGAATGAATGAAGCATCACAACATCAATCCGGTTCCGGTACCAGGGACCGGTACTGATAACCATAAGATTCAGAGCGAATTTGAAGAGCAACTGAATTTTTTCAGCACACGAGTTAAATACAAACAGGATAGCAGATTTGAATCATACTGTATCTCTGTCACAAAAAATGTAACAAGGTTATATTGCTTGTTTTCAGTAGAACACATGGACAAGGTCGAACAGGAATTTATCAAACAGCACAGCCGGACTATGGCCTACCCGAAAAAAACTGTAAAAATTTGGGCAAAAGCGTTTGTGATTTTAAACATTTGGCGCTTGCGTCATGCAGCTACACACGTATAGTCCATCCACCAGCTCATGGCACTTTGTGTTGCTGCTGGCTGGTTTGTTCCCTTCCTCCCCGTTCTAATGAAAGAGGAATTGAATGTGACCGATTTCGCAAAAAAACTAAAAAAAATAATAAGATGTGCCGAAAAAGATTGAATTCGATCAAATTTAAAATTAAATTAAATTAAAATCGATAAAACACGTCAATTTCATAAAAACCACAATTTAGGAGCAAAAATATTTTTTTTCGGAAACTCAATTTCTCTTTCATTAGAACGTGGAGGAAGGGAAGAAGTCGGCCAGCAGCATCACATAAATGACATGAGCTGATGGACGGACTATATTGGTGTTTGCTTACACATTTTGTGTGGCTTGCAAACCACATATTCTTCACAGTGAGCAGTGAAAAAATGGTTTCATTCCCAAATAAGAATTATATTCCCGCACATTGATGATTTGATCTCATAAATTGTGTAGCTCCAAAAATGGTCCATAATCGTCACCTGGCGTCCGTACAACTTCACGGTCTACCCAATCACCTTTCCAAAGGAACAAGCCGAAGTTTGGCTAAACTTGTTCAGACCATGCGCCTGTCAACGACTGTTTCTACCGGTTGGTCAACTTTACTGAAAAACAATCGAGCTTAGGGCGAACTTAAGTTAAATCCGGAATCCGGAATCCGGAAATAATTTGCATGCAAAAATGCAAAACATTTCTGGGTTCCGGAAATATTTCCGGAAAACGCAAGAATTTACATGCAAAAATAATGCGTTTTCCGGAAATAATTCCGGATTCCGGTTTCCGGATTCAACCTAAGCCCGCCCTAAAATATTCCAAGCTTGCTATTATGAGATCTGTAATTAGAACCCCTCCACCGACAGAACAGTGGGAGTGCACAGATACAACACGGGGGAATATATTAGGTAAAATTGATAAACTATGTAGATATAAGCAAGAGTAAACTGACGCAATCGCTTAAAATTTTACCTCGTTTGCGCATTTTGCCTATTTTAACGTCGCGAGTTTATTAGAACTCAGTTAGGTGCTTAAACCTTGCGTCACGACGCGATCACCTCATCGATTATCTGACGTGGGCGATTTTGGCCCAAGCCATGCATACATTGCGTGGAGCCTCGTTAACTTGCACTATTCTAAACCACCAGTTTGGATTATAAGCAAAATTTATTTTGTACGTCTCGGACTTTTGTACAATTTACAAGAAGTTCATCAGGATCATGCTTAGAATTCGTCCGCTCTCCGTCCCGTTCCGTCGGAAGTCGGCCAAGACGTAGGGCCGGTCAAGACGTAAGGTTCGGCGACACGTAGGGTTGGACAAGACGTAGGGTACAAGCGGCAAGACGTAGGGTTCACTGGTCAAGACGTAGGGTTCACTGGTCAAGACGTAGGGTTCATGAAATGTAAAAAGTTTGAAAAGTGGTAGGAATCTGCCATGCATGGAGATGTATTACCGTGGTTCAGTGCGTGGCATGCACCCACTCTGTTTCAAGTCATATTGAGCATTGGATATGCACGATTGGACCGTTTTATCCGAAACATCACAAGTTGTCAAAAATATGACATATACCACTTACAAGGTAAATGTTCAATTAGCAAGCACGCAAGCTGAAATGAAGCTGGCACGTGCGTACCTTAACCGATTTCAACCATTCAGGTACCAAACAATTCCGGCTGCGATGCTGAACACATTGGTTGTACTCGTTTCACGGTTGCTTAAAGTTTCGTTGGTCAAATGAGCGATATACGCCCATGTGCACCTGCCATGGTACATACATACATATACATATACGTCAGCTGCGCGCATGTGCACCTGCCCTGGCACATACATACAGTACATAAAGGCAAACTACGTCAACACGAGCCCGATTTCGGAGTTGGTGCACTAGCAAAACGAAAAGAAAGAGAAATCCTCATGCACCACGTTGTATTCCACAACGTGTGACGTTTCCCAAATCAGCAGCCACGTATGAATGTTTCACTAATTTAGCACCTCCGAAATCGGGCTCGTGTTGATGTAATTTTCCTTATATGTTGTGACCTTGTTCTGTTACTGGTACTTTTATATTCGCACATGCACACTTTATCTGATAATATAAATGGCTTTACAGCAACAAATAACATGTATTGTACCGTATCATGTAAAGCAAAACCACTCAGAAAATACACAAACCCCCGTGATGTGCCCATTGGCGTACCCGTGCGAACGTTGATATCAAGCACAAATGAATAAATGACATCAGACAGATGGCATAAAGCCAGAAAAACAAGAAATTTGAAAATTCAAGTGGACAGGACAAGTAGTAAAGGTGACAGAGACCCCAAAATGGGCGTAAAAGTATGTAGTATGTTTACTGTATGTACATATTCAGGATGCAACAAAATTCACTTGGCGTTTGATGCTCTCATTGGTGCGATAGTCGTCACGCATGCCGTGTCGCTCCAGCCATTTGATGTGATCCTGAAGTAGAATCGGTATTTTGCGATATGGCTCTTTCAAGGCCAATCTCTTCAAATCTCAATGCAACACGAAAACTTAGTCACTCACAGAGCCATAATGAAAACAATGGCACTGCTTCGGTTCGGGTCAGTATCTGAAATAGTGGAAACTTTGAGACATGTAGGTATACATATACGTTTCACACTCATTACTTTGATGTTTCAAAATCCTTACGTCAACAATGTCCTCGCACGTTTCGAACTTCTCTTGTAGTGCAATAAATGTACAGCTGCGCGTAGCCTTCGGGCGCAGCATCGAACGTGCCATCGCACGCCACGGATTCGCATTGTGTGAATAGTCGCATTTGATCGGTTGTCATTATGATCTGCACAGGTGTTGGAGCATTGTAATTCAAATGCACTACTACTTTGTACGCTGCACTATTGTACCCAGTATCACTGACACATTCTAACTCACAATCATTGGCGCCAAATTGGGATCAGATTCAAACCACAACACCAGGCGGTCATCTGCGAGCGCTGCATCCACAGTTGGGAAGTAATCCGATGGGCCCTCAAATTTGGCATGAATCATCTTGCGACCTCGATCGTTGAGTTTGGATGGTCGATCTGGCGAGATTCTACTGCGCAGTAGATTTGCGCACCGATGTGCGTACAATCTTCATGTGTTTCAAGGGCCGCTTCTGCCGACGAGCTTTCTGAAATGCACAGTAGGATGATAATAACTGCAAGCTTCATCATCATAGATCAAAAAAAGCGTTTACCTCATATTCCTTGTAACAGCCGTTGCATCGAAGTCGGGTCGTTTCCGTCTTCTCGTAGTACTCTGCTCCTCCAAATTCGAGCTTGACACCCGGATAACGGCATGAGTGGAACGGATAGAGTGTTTTCGCCTTTCTTTGATTCAAATGCCGATCAGTTTCAACCGGTGCTGGACCGAAGTCCGATTCGGGATCGAAGCATCGCTTGGCGCGCCTCATTGCTGCCAAAAATACAACAAAGCAAAGGAAACTGTGCACACGCGCACACGCAACTGAATATGATTCTGAACAATGCGCAGCACACAGTTTGAAGGTGCCGCCGTATAATGTTGCACAACCATCAGCTGTGGTTTGGTTTCACTGCGGCGCTCTTTCATTGTCTGGTGCACGTATGCCAGCGTGCACCTGACGTATATACTGTATGTATACATAGATTGGCAGAGTGTGGGTGCATGTCGACATGTTTTAACAGACCAAGGTCACAACACATGCCGACATACAGTATATGTATGTATGTATGTGCCAGGGCAGGTGCACATGCGCGCAGCTGACGTACATGTATATGTATGTATGTACCATGGCAGGTGCACATTGGCGTATATCGCTCATTTAACCAATGAAACTTTAAGCAATCGTGAAATGAGTACAACCAATGTGTTCAGCATCGCAGCCGGTATTGTTTGGTACCTGAATGGTTGAAATCGGTGAAGGTACGCACGTGCCAGCTTCATTTCAGCTTGCGTGCTTGCTAATTGAACATTTACCTTGTAAGGGGTATATGTCATATTTTTGACAACTTGTGATGTTTCGGATAAAACGGTCCAATCGTGCATATCCCATGCTCAATATGAATTGAAACAGAGTGGGTGAATACCATGCACTGAACCACGGTAATACATCTCCATGCATGGCAGATTCCTACCACTTTTCAAACTTTTTACATTTCATGAA
>JASAMV010009090.1:0-63430 GCA_030248065.1 Rhynchonema sp. JSB1_4
CAGGGAGCGTCAGCGGAAAGCCCCGACCCAATGAGGCATGTCCAAGAGAGCGCTGCTCCGATGCTCATCACAGTCGCCCGGTCAGCGAACGGACCTGGGTTTGGACCGCAGTGGGAGCAAGCAATTCTTTGTTCATCAAGTACTTTGGCATTTCCGATTGCACGGAATTGGTGGTCGCACGTTTGGTTGTTCCCGGTTTCATCGCAACATTGCGTGCTGCCACACGAAGCAAACTAATTTGTCACCGTTTTGGTCGAAGTTCGTCACGCTCGCGCAGAACTATCTGAATTGAACAACAAGTCTGAGCTGACCAACAACCACGAAAATTATTCGGAGTCGATCATAGGCGTAGAGAAAAGTAGGGTCAAGATGATGTCGTCAACACGCAGCTCTAATGCCATGTGTGTCAGCCGCACACATGCAGAACTGCTGGCGTTAAATAACCGACTTTGGCGACTAAACAGTTGGCCGTTCAAGCCTGGGTCTGGCCCAAATGTCATCATAGCACATTTCCGTGGCATATGGTTCCACCTGATCAGTGCATTCGGATCAAGAGGATAAAGCAGGACGAACTGGAACAAACTGGAACAAACAGGAACAAACGCATATCTTTTTTTCCAGTTTGTTTCCATTTGTTCTTTTTTGTTTGTTTTTATATTTTCAGCTTGTTACCATTTTGTTGCAGTTTGTTAATAATTAAAGGTTTTATTTTTCCTGTGTGGGACCTTTGAAATGACAGCGTTAGGAAACACCGCATGAATTATTGTGACGGAAGTTCACGGGCTAACGTACTGCATATAACACATTCAAGTGACTAAAATGATACTAAAAGCATTCAATCATGTCCTAATTCTACTGTAGGTGGAATTAACATTTTGAAATAAAACCTGCTGGCCAAAAAAACAAGACGAATGCTTTAGAGAAGCAGAAACTAACCCAGCTAATCGGAATGGTCATTTTGTCTCATTAGATTATCATGACTATTCAATAACATTATAAATTTTAGGATAAAGCGATTAATTATGAGAAATCATCCAAATGAGTGGACTGTGATTGGCGTGCGTGTATGCAACAGAGAGGAGGGCGCCATTGCATTCTGGTCTGTCCTTCTTCGCACCGTTACCCGATTTGTATAGCCAAACATCCTGAGGAATTCTTTACAAAACGATCACGCTACTGGCAAGCTGCCATTGATCCTATCTTGCTCGGCACTAAACGTCACCTACCCACCTAGCAATACCCTGTACTTCGTTCAGTTACGTATTGTCTAGGAATGCAGGTGAAGAATCTGGTCGGTGCACACTTTGCTTGGATCCCTGGTCGTGCTGGGTCCTGGCTGGGGGTATCTGCTGATTGATAGAGATACGGCCACACCAGAACATTTCGTGGCCAGGCTGGGCCCCAGACCTTACTGGATTCAAATACGAGCAAAGTGCGCAACACGCACAACAAGGCACGTGAAACATCAGCCACTCACATAAATTAACCAGCAGCTAACTTGAGCAACGTGTGTTTGACGCGAACGGATGTTTTGTGTCGAATGAATATCAAGAATCGACTATTATTGAACACTTGAGTCATCAGTTTGCCAATGTAACGTTCCCGTCCGAGCACTATTTGATGTTGATGAGAGTCGGTCATGTCCGTTTCGGCTGGTTGTTCGATCAGCACAAACACCAGCGCACCGAAACACACGTACAGCAAGAAGGCCAGGATCAGGCAGATGTGTTTCAGACCGTATCTGCATTTGGAACTTTGGGAGCAGTAGAGCTGTCTTGAAACGAAACGCCATGACCGTATCAAATGCAGACAGAGACAAACATGTCATTTTTTTGTTTGGACCATGTTTTCCAAAAAAATTGCTGCACGAATTTTGACCAGTAATTTTTACCAGGGCACATAACGAGCAAACTCTCTACGCTGGTCAAAGCTTGTCAAGTCATCACAAAACTGACAGGCTTCGAGTTCATACGCTGATGCAGCATCCGCATCGGTGGGTGCAAAAAGTGTGCATTTCTCGGTGACGTACATTTTCGTAAAATTTTAGTGCTGACCATTCTATGGTACAGTAAGTAACCTGTGATAGAGCGAGAGCATGATGCGCAGACACAACGGAGTGCGACGTCGCTGCAGCCGTACGATCGAATCGTGACCGACAGTGCGCAATTGATTGTAGAATACGCGGCTGCTGCCCTGAACCATAAGACAGTGTTTTGGAATTGTCCGCATAAAAAGATTAAAATACAGTTTCTTGATTCCTTGGCACGATACAATATAAATCTGATGAGTGCAACATAAAACCTTGACTGCTGAACAAAAGGATTTAGTCCAGATGATAAAAAGAATAAGTATCAGAAAATTTAGCGTTTTATATAAATATCTGATTAAGGCGCACAGCTGATATGCTGTCTCGCGCAGGGTAATGTGTCGTTCTGCACACGTTTTTAGAGCTGCGAGTGCATTTATGATGCTGTGTAAACAAATCATCCCGGCTTACAAAGTGTCGTATTGTGCTGGAAAGGATACAATAAGCAGCAAACCAGTCAGGTCTGATCCGTGAGCTTGTCCCCAACACTGCATCTGCAGCTTCACACTTGTCAGTGGAGCAAGTCGGGAGACGTGTGAAAGGAAACAGTCAAAACACCCTCGCTGGTACCAAATAATCTTGGTTCAGACACCAGCGTGCCAAGCATTTGACACTAGCGAATCTCAATGTGCGAAAGTAGCTCAGACTACGATCACACTGCTTCCTGTGCATTCATTGGCTAAGTCGACGCTAAACGAGCGTGAATAAGACGCTTTTAAGTCTATAACTGAAAGTAAGTGGTGGGTAATACTGTTAGCACCTGCATTGTTGTTGTTGTTTAGAGAGCTCATTACCTGTCTGGGAGGTCTGGTCAGCTCGAACTTATTGATTTTGTATACCTGAAGTGGAATATGAAATGAAGATATCAGTCTGTCTGCCTGCAGAAAATGTTACCGGAACCCGATCTAGCGAAAGGTCATAACTTTGAGGGCTTCTATAAACGGAGAGAGTTTGAAGCTGACCCGACCAAAACAAGATGTTGGAAAAAGCCCGCGGTGGCCTGTTGTTTTGAGAAGACTACTTGACCCAATGTATGGCGTAATGACCTCATATAAACTTGACAACTGGGCTGGGTACTTGTGGTGGCCAGACTTTTTGCGAGGCCCAAAATAGACACTTTATCAAATTGAGCGGCCGGCCGGGTGCGTTTTATTGCCTGTGTGGTCCGGGCATGGTCGGGTCGTGGAGCGCACAAATTACGCCATGCGTATTGAGACTCAAGCAGCAAGGCGCCGATCAAAAACCAAAGACACATGGTTATTGGAGGATACATTGGAGGACGCAAGGTCGACCATCGCCGTGAGAATTACACTTGCCGAATGAACGCACACGACAAGACATAAAATGTCACCGTGCATGGCTGATCTGACTTGGGACTTATGTATGGAAACAACAACAGAGACAAATCCAAATTTAGGCTTGTCGACTCACATCGGGGAAGGAACCGGAGAGTGATATGTCCCATGTTTATTTACAGACAATACGTCATAATTTAGCACGAAAAAAGAAACTTTCGTCAAGTAATATTTTTATAACAGTGTGTGTGTGTCAGGAGGCGCTCTGGTTCAGTGACATAAAAAACGCAGCCCGACATGATATTCCTAGTGCATGCTAACCCACTGTGCACCTAATCTACGCCTGGTACACCAAGTCGCAGAGAGGCGGTGCGCACTTGAAACCAACGAACCGCTATAAAAATTGACTTATTGCGGCAAGCGACGGCGCAATTGCCTGTTTTTTTAGTATGAAACATGCGCAAACAAAACAGTTCGTAAGGATCTGTGTGTCCACTTGGACGAAATTAACAGGCGCTTACTAGACTAGTGCCGCCATCGATATCATTATCACAGGAGTACAAAACTGAGTCCGAGACGTGGTACCCACAAACTGCATACACTGCCCATGTGCGTTGACAGCTTATTTTACCGTCTCGGCGATTCTTTGGCAGACGCATGAACAAATTGTATCATCAACATCGCTCTTATGTATGCATTTTAGAACAATCATATTACACCAATAGCAGCCGTGAATGCGTGTGTATAAAAACCGGCTGTGCACACAAACTTGACTGTGAATTTGCATATAATAACATTTAGACATTTGACGATACATGGCGTTTTATTTTGATAACCTGCAGGAACTGATGTTGCTCAGCGGCTGCTGTCGCACTGTTTATGTCGGCGGTGTGCTCACTGGCAGCTCGATACAGACGCTTGCCGGTGGCTTGCACGGATTGTTTCACCTGAACCAGGCACGTCAAATTAGGAAATAAATCTTACGAACAAAAACCACGTGATCGCACCAAGTGATTTGTCACCAGTTGCAACAAGCGTGTGTATAAGGTGTCAAACTTTCCACCACAGTACCTTTTGCCAACACAAAAAAGCGGTCAAGCTGAAGCTCAAGGATCCCACCTGATTCCAGAGCACGCGTGCGCGTGCAGTGCAGTTGCGTTGGTGCACTGGTTGTGCAGCAGATGTGAGTCCAACAGGTAACTCGGCCGGTTGAATCTTATCGAGCGACTGAAATAGACGAAACAACGCATGTCCGTGTGTGTTTGTGTGGCGTCAAGCATGACAGATATCCAGCACGCACAAAAAAGTTATGGCGCACAACGCAGCACAATATGGCAAAAAGAGTGAGGCGCTCGACTCTCTGAGTGTGTTTGACTGCGGCTGCAGTTTTTGTATAGGTGCGTTTCGGTTGGTCGGTTACTTGGTGTTCGTGACCATATGAGCAGACTGCAAATACAGAACGGCCGAAATATGTTCGACTTATTGCCCAAAGGAATTGAATTTTGACGCGCTGCTGGAGTGAGCAGCAGCCAGCGAACGCAGAGAGAGACATGAGACGGGACACAAACAAACAAACATGCGTTTGCTGTCAGAAGTGTGACTTGCTTGCGTGCCTATGTACATGTTGTATGAAAAAACATATAGTATTTGAGGAGCAAGCAGTCTTTCAAATGAGCTCGGTTAGACCACGAGAACGTTGATTCGGAAATGAACTTAGAGACGGCGCATACTTTTACTTCTCCCTGGTTAGTCGCAAATCTTGTTTGCGAATGTATACGAGGCAAAATCTAAGGGCGTTATGATGGAACGCTATGGGTCCAGACGACCGGGCGGCGTTCGCACCTGATACCAACACGAGGAGACGATACGTTACATTTTGCATTACAGTGCAACGGTTTAGCACCAGACATGTGATGGAAACTGAAACTAGCGACACGACACACGCCACTGTATTGCGGTAATAATTTATAAATGGAACATAAGCAGCAAATCTAAGGCACGCATACCGCACGCGTACACGAAGTATGCGCCATTTCCGTTAAGCTGGGTTTGGCATGCAAAGTGCTGCACTAACAACAACATAGTCCATAACCACTTCATAACCAACATGCACGGGCATTTTGTTATTAGCTGGATTGCTGCTTTATCAAATAACACGCAGCTAATAGAACGATACAAGTGTATTTTTAGCGGGCTGGTTGCGTTGACCATATTTTAGGCCTCAGTGAGTCTGCGACGCAAAAACTTTCTGTACCTCCAGCTGGTGGCGGACCTAGCCAAGCCACAACAGTGTGCATGTCGGTGTGGGGGGCGGGGCGACTCACATGCTTGATAGAAAAATGAATCTAATTATGCTGCTGTTATTTGTATCTGTAGAACTTGATTCATGCCACTTGTTTCGACACACACATACACACACATGAAGCCAAATATCATGCACATGTCGCACACAGGAGCGTAATCCCAAAGAACCTAAACAGCTTATCGACACAATCGGTTGCAACTTACCATGATGATGATTGCTCACAAGTTTCGTTAGACTTCCAAAATCGCACTTCTGAAATAAAAGGCTAACACAGAGGAGAAGTGATGTCAATCCAAATCTTTTCACACAATGGACCGTGCCAGATATCAAAAGAGCAATTCTCCAATGGGGGGAATAGTTTCCGCGGCGGAAATTTTCGCACACGACTAAAAAAAACCTTTCATCAGTTAAAAACTGGCCTTAACAATGACACACAGAACAAGAGCAAACAGATGCGGCTGGACATCATTCTTTCTTCCCCCGTTTCCTACCCCACTCCGTCTAAATCAAAAAAGCAAAAGAGCAGTTTAGCAGTGTTTACTCTACTTCCTGTCGTTGTTGACGCGTCCGGGTTGGCCCGCCGCCTCTGGGGAAATTTTAAAGATCCCCGTCGCCTTTTTTTTACAACCACTTTCCCGCGGCCGGCCGGCGCAGAGATTTATTAACTTCATTTTTCTCCCTCTCCCACTCTTTTACCCCAAACCCCTTTCAATTCTCTTCTCAACCAAAAACATATAACACACGATAAACAAGCCAAATATAAAAAGACACCCCCCCTCCTCTCTTCTCTCTTTTCCTTCTCACCATCTCATCTTCGCTATAAACTTGTGGTTTTTTAATTTGTAATCCAGAAAAACAATTTTGATAAAAAAAGAGGAGTAGCCCAAAAATTCTCTTCTTTCCAAACTCCACGCCCCCCCCTTTTTCTAAAACTCCTTCCCTCTCGCAGAAGGCAGATTATTGTTAACTTCTTACACCCCTCCCTTTTTAATATACTTGAATAGAGACTCCCACCTACAAGAACAAAAAAAACAACACAAACACGCAAAATTACATGAGAGAAGACAGAGGAGACGTCAAACAGACGAGCCATCAGTTCCACAAAACCAACAACCACGCCACGATACATTAGAAAAAAAAAAAACAGTAGTATGGGGTTCGGAGCTAGGGAGCGGCTGGGGAGCCCCCCGTCAACGGAGGTTGCTGGGGAGCAAAAAGGGGCTTTGGTTTTTTTGTTTTTATGGTTGGTCTATTCGAAGATACACTAAAAAGTGAAGTTCCGCGCTTGCTTATATACCCTGAGCGAACCAGAAAAAACTGTTTTTTTTCGGAAATTCCCAGTTTTTTTCTGGAAATTTTCTGTTTTTTTGGGGTTGCGCTGGTTTTTTTAGGAAATTCCCAGTTTTTTTCTGGAAATTTTCTGTTTTTTTTCGGGGTTGCGCTAAACACTGTGTGTTTCGAAAAGTTGCGTCAGACTGAAACGCGGGATGTTTCATACCTGATATACTGCGTTGTAAGCGGTATTTTGGCATGGTTTTTTCCCGCTTTTTGTTTTTTGGTCATTCAGATGTGGTTTTTTTTGGCGAAGATGCCAAGCCAGAGGGTCTGTTTTGCACCATTTTTGTGGGATCCTTATATAGTACAACCATCCGGTTTTTTTCGGAACTTTTCCAGAATAATTTAACTTTTTTTCTGGTCTTTTTCAGAATATTTCCTGTTATTTTCTGGTTTCAGTGCTATATAAAGAGCGCGTTTTCAGGGTGCCAGCTCATTGTTTTTATCAACATGAACATCTGCGACGCGACCTACGACGACGTCTGCCGCCTCATCCGCGAGCAACGGTGGATATTCGACCGCGAACTCTACGTGCAGCTCCACAACCGTCTTGCCGAGCTTTATCCATTTGACGGTGGCTTCGTTCCGGATGGAGACATCTTCGACTTCTTCTGGGACGAACCCGTCTTCGTGGATTTCGACGAGTTCGACGATGACAACCCCAACGGCCCTCTTCAGGGCCATGAAAATCAAGGCCAAGACCCTGCAAATCAAGGCCAGCAGGGCGGAAATCAGGGTGCTGAAGGTAACCCAGGGCCCGCCATCGATATGGGTTTGGATTTTGAGCAACATGTTCGCCGATTCAACACCACGGGACGGGCATTCACTGTTGAATTCCGGAATTTGGATCAATGTGCAGATCTACATCAGTTCGCTGTGGACGCCATGGGAGAAGTTTTGAACAGGGCATTCCAAGGCGCCCAATATACCGACCGCGTTGGCTTAGAGGTGCAACACCCTGGCCTTGACAAGCCGATTTTGATCCCGTTTCGATGTCGCAAAGATATGGACGCGGAAACTGTAATCCGCCATATTGATGAGGTGCCTCTATTGAAGTTGTTTTGTATTTAATTATTTGCTCATGTTCCTACAATTAACGTCAGGTTGCGCAATCACATTTGACGTTCAATTTGGATGATCGCATGACATGGCAGGCCACAATCATTCATTCACCCGTTGGTTCGGGACGCAAGAACACACCGTTCAAAGCAAATTTAAAGGAATGGCTGGATGGAAAACATGCAGGTATGTCCGTTTCTATGCTTTTGTTGTCAATAAAAACTGTAGTGTGATCTTTACACGTAAGCGTTTCGTGCTTAGTTCACGCTGGAATTATGGATAGGTGTTTTGTACTTTCATAAGCTTTGATGCAGATTCTTGATAAATTATCCAGAATTTTTTATAATGACGTTTCCTTCAGGGCATGGCAGCTCCCTGATCACAATCACCAACGAGGACAACTTGTGTCTTGCACGTTCATTGGTCACTGCAAAGGCGCGCATCCACAAAAGCGATTCGGACGATGCTAAACGACTTTGGGAGAATGTTCGCAAGGGAGATAAAAGCCGATGCACCAAGCAAAAGGAATTGGCACTGAAATTAATGCAGGTCAGTTACTTTTGCTCGTCTTCTATTTCATGGATTGTTTTAAAAATTCGCTTCTGAAGGATGCCGGTCTGAATCAGCATCGAGGCTCTTGCGGCATCCCCGAATTGAAACGACTCCATGCGGCACTCGGTGACTACTGCGTCCGTGTAGTTTCAACGGCTCATGCTCGTGCAGAGATCTACAAGGAAGGCACAGGACATGAAATCAACTTGTTACTGCATGGCAATCATTTTGAACCGTTCTCGTCAATGCCTGCACTTCATGACAAAAACTATTGGTGCGACGTCTGTGGAAAGGGATACACCAACAAACGCACGCATATCGAATGTGGCAATCGGTGCGGAAAGTGCTTCGAAATACCACTGTGTCAAGGAAATGACGATATTTACTGTGGTGATTGCAACCGTCGTTTCGTATCTCGGACGTGCTTCGACAACCACAAGGTAGTCTTAACTCTAACTATATTTTGACATGCGCATGTAGCTAACTCACACAGGTTGAGACTGAAGTCAACATGGGACGTAGCCGAAAACGTAAGAAAACATCCACATGTCGTCAAGTGTGGCACTGCATGGAGTGCAACGAAGACGTACACAATCGGCGAGGAGCTCACCACTGTGGACTTGCAAAATGTCGAGTTTGCAAAGAATTTGTCGACACATCGGCACACCAGTGCTACATGCAATCTCAAGAGCGACAGAAAGCACCAAAAACACCTCAGACATTCGTGTTCTATGATCTTGAATGCACACAAAATACGGTTGGTCTTTTCAAATGCATTGGACGTTTTGCCTTGTTATCTCGAGTTCTCGTCACAGGTTTTACGTCAAGATGCCAACGGTTCAGTGTTCAAACATGAAGCGAATGTGATTTGTGCAGAGAAAGTGTGCGATCTTTGCTTTGAATCAGATGAGACATGCAGCAACTGCGGCACGCGCCAGCAGATGTTCAAGGGATCTAACTCGCTGCAACAGTTCTGTGGATGGCTCTTTAGTCGCGTCAACAAAGGTTCCGTAGCAATTGCCCACAACGGCAAAGGGTACGACAGCCAGTTCATTCTGCAATATCTGCACGACCAAGCCGTTGAACCGGAAATTATCATGAACGGGCGCGAGATTTTCAAGGCAAGCTAAAGTTTTGTTTCAAACTAAATTCTGCTCTTACTTTTTGACATTTAGATATTCGTTCCATCGTGCAACATTACTGTGCTGGATAGCCTCAACTTCCTTCCAATGGCTCTCAGTGCTCTGCCCAAAGCGATGGGGATCCCTGATACAAAAGGAACGTTTCCTCATTATTTCAACGTGCCAGAGAATTGGAATTATGTGGGTTCTCTACCAGACATCAAGTACTACGGGCCAGACCAACTAAAGGCTAAACCACGGGCCGAGTTAGTCAAATGGTAAGATCCTCGTTCATTGTCTTCTTTCACTTTTAACTCTATGAACCTGCAGGCACGAAGAAGAGTCAGCCAAGAACAAAGAATGGGACTTCCAAGTAGAAATTGTCAAGTACTGCCGTCAAGATGTGCGCGTTCTCATGCTTGCGTGCATGAAGTTTCGCAAGATGATGAAATCGCAGCATGGATTAGACCCGTTGACCAGTTGTGTGACGATAGCAAGCACATGCATGGCCGTCTTCAAGCAGAACTTTCTGAAGGAAAACACAATTGCGGTCGTACCAAATGGAGGATACCGAAAAAATGAAAGACAGAGGTCAGTTGTCTCGTTTGGTTCAAGATATTTCTCGCTCAATGATGTATTTTTGCAGTGCTATTGCAATAAAATGGATGAAATGGCTTGCGCACAGCCAGAACATCCACATCCAACACGCAAAGAACGGGGGTGAAGTGAAAATAGGCAAATATAAAGTGGATGGTCAATTGCGATCGGATCCAAAGCAGCTGTATGAGTTCAACGGATGTGTAAGTCAATTTTCGTCTTCCTTTCGGGTTTCCTTGTTCACGGCCTGTGAATTTAGGCATACCACGGTTGTCCAAAGTGTTTCCCCAAGAAACACACGAAGCTGCCAAATGGTATCAAGGCTGGTGAAGCACTGAAGGCAACAAATGATCGTGCTGCATTGTTGGAAGCTGAAGGGTACCATATCACGACAATGTGGGAATGCGATTTCAAGAAACAGTGCAAGAACAATCCTGAAATGGCTGCGTTTGTCAAGAGTGTGCCGATCCATGAACCGCTTGATCCGCGGGAAGCATTCTATGGTGTAAGTTCTTCTCTCAAAATGTTTAATACTTACTAATATTTTTCCTCATTAAAGGGACGCACCAACTGCCGTTGGATGCATTGGAAAGTCAAAGGTGACGAGAAAATCCGTTACATTGACATATGTTCCCTCTACCCGTGGGTTTGCAAATACGGCCGTTTCCCACTTGGACATCCTGAAATACTCACTGAGAACTTCAAGGACATCAGGGCTCGTCCATACCATGGTCAGTTTACTTCTTGTACATTCTGTTACTTGTTTCATAGTGTTTCCAGTTTCAGGACTCGTGAAATGTCTTGTCGTTGCACCGCAAAAGCTGCTACATCCAGTCTTGCCGTTTCGTTGTGGCTCCAAGCTAGTGTTCCACGAATGCAGGACGTGCGCAGAGACCAAACAACAGGAGCAATGTAACCACACTGAGGTAGAACGAGAATTCTGGGGCTCATGGGCTACGTCTGAACTGTATGCGGCTATGGATGAAGGCTATGTGGTCAAAGAAATTGCAGAGGTGAGAACATTTACCCTGCATTTGACAAGAGAAACAATTTAAAATTCATTGTAGGTGTATCACTACGATAATTGGGAACAGTACGACCAAGCAACAGGCAATGGAGGACTGTTCACTGACTACATCAACTGTTTCCTGAAAATCAAGCAACAGGTCAGTGAAACCACTTGAATTAATTTAGCCCAATTTAAGCAACCAAATTTTAGGCGTCCGGTTGGCCAAGTTGGGTGAAAACAGAAAAGGATAAGGATGAGTACATCAAGCAGTACAAACAGAAGGAAGGAATCACACTCGAAAAGGATAAGATTGAGTACAACGGAGGACTCAGAATGCTGGCAAAATTGATGCTCAACTCCTTCTGGGTTTGTTTGCCGTTAATAGTTTAATTACTACCCAAGTACATTCTTGACATTTTACAGGGGAAATTCGGTCAACGCAGTGACATGACGAAGACTGAGTACTTTAAAGACCCTGCGAGTTTCCTGGGTCTGGTCTTCGATGACACAAAGACTGTTATGCGAGTCCAAATGGTGCACCGTGACATGATGGCTGTCACATATCAAACACAAGATGAATTTGTTCAGGAGCTGGAGGTTAGAGCCACAGTGCTTGCTTTATTTTAGTTTATGAATAATATCGCGTCTACAGAATGCTAACCCCGTGATCGCCGCGTTCGTTACGGCA
Organism: Rhynchonema sp. JSB1_4; assembly: GCA_030248065.1. Lineage (NCBI taxonomy): Eukaryota > Metazoa > Nematoda > Chromadorea > Monhysterida > Xyalidae > Rhynchonema > Rhynchonema sp. JSB1_4. The sequence continues at coordinate 12,048 of JASAMV010009090.1, forward strand.
CAAGCGCGTCTGAAATTGTATTCGTACATCAAGCCATTGGGAGAACGGGCGCTTTACATGGACACAGATAGCGTGAGTTCCCAGTTTACATTTCTTTGTACTTGTAATTAAAAGTTCTTTGTTGCAGGTGATCTATGTTGATCGTCCTGGTGACGTGTACCAGCCTCCTATAGGTGACTACTTGGGCGATATGACAGATGAACTTGATGGTGGATACATCTCTGAATTCGTGTCTGCAGGTTCATGAAATCTTTTACCTATTGTTTGATCTTCATCTTACTTGCACAAAAGTTTAGGCCCCAAACAATACGCCTATCAGTGCATCAATGGAGATAAAATGACATCTGCAATCAAGATGCGAGGATTCTCCTTGACACATGCCGCCAGCCAGCAACTAAACTTCAAGACGCTGCGAGACAAAGTATTGACGTACCTGTCGAATAGAGAGGATACAGGTGCGGTTGACATTGTTGCGCCTAAGATTGCTCGCGAAGCAAACTGTGATGTTGTCACGCGTACTCAATGCAAAACGTACTCTATTGTGTATGATAAAGGTCGTGTTCTTCCGTCAGGTCAAGTTGTGCCCTTTGGGTACAAGTTATGAGTAGTATATAAGTGATTGTGATTTCTAACCATTGTATCAGTATGTGTGCAAAATAAAACTATGGATCTGAGGTTCAAGTTCCCATTTACCATGTGTTTGGCAGCCGGAACAAAGTGCGGCAAAACAGTGTGGGCAAAAAACTTTGTGAAACATGCAACTGAACTAATTGTACCACCACCGGAAAAGATAATTTGGGCTTATGGTCAATGGCAGGACGGATACCAGGAACTTGAAGCTAATCCTTTAGTAACATTGGTTGAAGGCATTCCTGATTTGTCAATGTTAAAAGAAGACAAAGAAACACGCAAGCTTTTGATTTGTGACGACTTGATGCAATATTTTGGTGGAAAAAACAAAGAAGACTTGAATACTTTGTTCACGCAGGGAAGTCATCATTGGAACATGTCAATTATCCACATTGTTCAGAACTTGTTCTTTAATAATCTTCGCACGGCTCGCATCAACAGTCATTATTTGGTTCTTCTGCGCAATCCATCTGATCGTCTTCAACTGATGAACCTTGCTAAACAGGTATTTCCCACAAAACAGAAATGTCTGCTTGAAAGTTTTGATGATGCGTGTTGCCAACCGTACGGATACTTGCTTCTTGATCTTGAACCTTCAACGCCGGACAATTTACGGTTACGTACGTGCATCTTTCCTGAAGATATTGTCCAGTATGTGTATGAGCCAAAGGTATAAATAGTGGTGGTTCTTACCAGCTTCATTCATAATGTCTGCCAGAATCAAGCGCAACTTTAACACACTTGTGGTGTTACACAAATCTTCACCCAGAGTACGTAGAGCGATTCTGTCAACGGCGGATAAAGATCTCATTCTCACTCTTTGTGAGGTTGTGAAGAACGTCCTGCTCGGAACTGTAAAGCTAAGCAACCCTGAGAAGGCAAAACTAATTCGCCATCGGCCCAACATTCGGAGACTTGCAGACAAAAAAGTTTCATTACAAGTGAAAAGAGCCATTGTGACTCAAAAAGGAGGTTTTCTTCCTTATATCATTGGTCCTGCCATTGCTTTACTGTCGTCCCTCATCAACTGACCATGCAAAGTGTTCGCAAGATGGCATTGGTGCCAGCGCAGTTTGTTGACCGTTTAATGCAACGTCAACTTGAACAGCAACAACTGGTATCTGATACGCCAATCGTTGAAATCGCTCGGCTTGATGATGAACTGAAGCACATTCTCAATGACAAGACATTGCCAGCTGAAGAGAGAGCCGTTCAATATCAGCAAGCCTTGAGGCGTTACACAACACTGAGAAAAAAGGAAGTGAGACCTGTTGTTCCAACACCGGTGAACATTCAACCTCAACCGGAAAACAGCCATGAAGAAGTCTTTGCAAATTTGGACAAGAAATTTGAGCAAAATGCCAGATCATTGCTTAACTACACGCTGAAAAATCCTGATGTGAAGTGGACGGACAAAAATGAAATGATTTATAAAGGGCAAAAAATTGATGGATCTAATTTAGTTGACCTTGTTCACACATTCGTCAAACCCAGTAAAGATATTCCTACGGGCTGGCAAGAATTTCGTTCTGCTATTGTTGATCACAATGTTCCTCGCACTTTGATTGCCAATAAGAATTTATTAAACAAGGAAGTCGTTCCGTTATCCAGTCCAGCTCCTCCAGTAACTCCTGGTCGGACAAAGATTCCGCGCTTGATACCGGCGTTTCAAGTCACCCCTGCTCGTTCTCAGCCGTCTCCTAAAACTCCTGCCGCTTCAACTTCTACAATTAGCGGGCAGAAATCTTACAGGACCAGAGTGTTTCGTCAGAGTAAACCTCCAGTTAGGTGGAGTCCATACTGATAATGGAACGTCAGTTAAAAGATGTGTATTATAATCTTTCAAGTCCCGCTTGTTTTTCTGGTGTCAATGCTGTCTATCGTGAATGCAAGAAACGTGGAATAAAAGTCACACAAAAACAAGTGAAGGAGTTCTTGTCAAAGCAAGAAACTTATACTCGTCACAAGCCAGTGCGTCATCAGTTCAAACGTAATGTTACAAAAACAGCTGGAATTGATGTAGACTGGCAAGCAGATCTCGCATCTATGATACAACTAAAAACACACAATAGTGGTTATGCATACATTGCTGTGTTCATTGATGTTCTTAGTCGGTTCGTGTTCACTAGCCCCTTGAAGACCAAGAAACCAGAAGATGTTGCAGCTGCACTTGAGGATATTATCGGTGAAACTGGTCGCAGACCATGGATCTTAACAACGGACAGAGGTACAGAGTTTACAGGAAAGCCATTTCAAGATTGTCTAAGACGCCATGACATTCGCCATCAGTTTCCGCAGCCGGACGTTAAGTGTGCAATTGTAGAGCGGTATATCCGCAGTCTCAAGTCTAGAATATGGCGTCACTTCACCAAACACAAAACACAACGGTACATTGACGTGCTACCTTATCTCACGGATGCCACAAATCAGTCGTATCATCGCACCCTAAAATGTGCACCCATTGACGTCACTCGTCGCAATCAGAAGGAGGTTTGGACAAGATTATATGGAACCAAGCGCACTGTGCCACATCACACGCTGAAAGTCGGGGACAAGGTGCGTATCAAGGAAGAGAAACACGTGTTGGCTAAAGGCTACTGGCCAACTTTTAGCAAAGAGACGTATACAGTGGCCAAGATTCTTCGCAACAGAACCCCCGCCACTTATAAACTTAAGGACAATGATGATGATGAACTGAACGGGATATTCTACATTGATGAACTGGTTCGTGTGCGTGACGCGGACGTACCAGTGAAACTAATTCAGTCTTTGCGCAAAAGTGAGAAATGGGACGGTAAATTGTGGCATCTTGTCAAATGGAAAGGTGAAAATGATCTGTCTTGGATCCGTGATGATGAGCTCGTGAGTATATAAACGCCTTTTTGTTTTTTTTGCATCAATTATGGATGAAATTGTTTCAAGTGACGCTTCCAGTGATAAACGCTGGTACGTTTTCGGCAGAGATTACTCAAAGACCCAGATCGTGTTTTTTGTTCAAGTGACCCTTATTTACGCAATTGTCATCACATCGCTGGCTAAATTGTGTATAAATAGCAGTGAAAGTGAGTCAAAGATATGGATCATTCTACTCAGCAGTTGCATGGGATATCTGCTACCAAACCCTACACTAAAACGGAATCATGAGCGCTGACTTTTATGTTGTGCTTCCTTCTAACACCAAACCAAGGGATAGTACTGAAAACACAACATCTGAATTCCGTGTGCCTTTGCCAAAAACAATACGTTTGACTGGATCATGGGAAGTCGCACTCGTTGAAATTCTGTATCCGTTCAGTTGGAATAATTTAAACACAGATGTGGAATGGAATCACACTCGCAACAATGAGATCAGAGTAGTGGATTACACAAACCAGGGCGCAAAGGATTATAATCCACCAGTAATTACAATTGCTCTGCAGCCGGGTTATTACCGCAGTGCGGAAGAATTACACAATGAGATTCTGAACGCAATCAGCAAACTTCCACATGAGGACAAGACTGGAGTGCAGGAGGCCATATCCTTCAACTACGGACAACATCGTAACAAGTTCGCCATTGACATTGATTCCACATTCAAACTTGGTGTCGTTCTCAGCCCTCAGTTACAGTATATCATGGGATTTAAAAACCGTGCATTCAAAACGTCTGTTGTCGCTGACCATTCTTGTGATTTGAGAGGCGGCTTAGACAGTATATTCATATACTGTGACGTGTGTGCACCCCAAATTGTCGGTGACAGTTTGCAACCATTGCTTAGAACCATCCCAATTATTGGGGAATACGGGGACATAATTGAACGCACCTTTGTCGCACCTCACTACGTCCCAGTACTTAAGAAAGAGTTCTCGTCGGTCGGCATCAGTATAAAAACAGACACTGACAAACCAATTGCATTCGCATACGGAAAAACTGTTCTGAAACTTCATTTTCGTCGCAAACATGAGGGTACAGTTTATACCGGCCTCTGAGAAAGAATGGCTAGATTTCTATCTAGCCCAGCAACACGGTGGTGGATTTATTGGTTTACCATATCAGAGAGGGGCTGGACTTGGTAACATATTTCGTGGATTGTTCAGAGCATTATTTCCAATGGTCAAATCGGCTGGACGCACCATTGGAAGGCAAGCACTCAAGACAGGAGCGGAAATCGCATCAGATTTGGTTGCTGGAAAAACGTTGAAACAATCAGCATCAAATAGAGTTAAAGCTGCTGGCGCTGATCTTCTTCAGAAGGGAGCTGAAGCGCTAAAACAAAACGGAGGTCAAATAGGAAAACGGTCCTTCAACAAAAAACTTCCACCTATTGGTCCGCAGCAGAAGAGTATAAAAAGGGGAAGAAAATCTCAAAAGACCGTCAGTCGCGCAAAACGCCAGCGTACAGAAGACCAGCTTGGAGTATATCTTAAATAACAATGGCGCAACTCGTGGACAAGGACAGTATGGCAGCATCGGACTCAGTTTTGGACTTATTTTCTGTACCACCAACCCAATCGGCTGTTGAATCGTCTCATTGGTACTGTGCTCACCCAATCAGTTCTTTGACGTCAGCAGGCCCGTATCAATTCACGGTCCCTGCCGGTCCTGACTATCTTCATTTGGCACGCAATTATTTGTACATGAAAATCAGGATTGTAAAGCCTGATGGCAGTGAAATGGGTGAACCGTTGATTCCTGGAAATCAAGGAGGAACAGAGCCCTTAGTGGGACCAATTAACTTAATCGGCAAAACATTCTTCAAACAAGCCAAAGTTAACGTCAATGGTAAACTTGTATTTGACAGCGGTGACCTATATGCTTACCGCAGTTTTCTGGAAACAGAGCTGAACTATGGCTGGGATTTCAAGAACAGTTTGTTGTCTGCTGCCGTCTATGCAAAAGATGAACCGCCGCAGCAGGTCAATTCCAACGGCAACGCAGGCTGGGGTCGGCGTGAAACAAGATTTAGGAAAAGTGCCGTTGTTGAAACAATGGCACACATACACTGTGATCTGTTTCAGTCTGATAGGGTGCTTGTCAGTAATTCTCAAGTATCCTTGGAGCTGCACCGCAACAGTGATGCTTTCTGTTTAATGGCGTTCGGTGAAAATTCTCCTGCGTATAAGATTGAAGTTCTGGACATGAAGTGGTACGTTAAACGCTTGCAACTGATGAGCACTGTTCATCTTGGCATTGAGGCTGCACTGAATCGCACGTCAGCAAAGTATCCTTTACGTAGGGTCGCAATGTCTCGCATGCATGTCGGTGCAGGGCGCCAGAGCGCTCCAACAACTCCGCTGTTTGAAGGTCAGCTCCCACGGCGTCTAATCATTGGATTTGTGAATTCTGATAGTTTCTTTGGTTCATACAAAACTTCGCCATTCCATTTTGGTCCACATGGAGTTAAAGAGATTTCAGTTCATGCGGGAGGACAGACTTATCCAAGAGAACCTTTAAAACTGGACTTTTCTAAGAAACAAGTTGCCAGAGCTTACGTTCAACTGTTTGAGGGGTTGTCCCTCACTGAAGATAATAAAAGTAATTATGTGGATGTGCATGACTTCTTGAACTGTTTCGCTGTATACGTGTTTGACTTAACTCCTGATCGTGCAGATAGTTCTCATTGGGAACTTGTTCGTGAAGGGTCAACAATCGTACACTGTCTGTTTGCTGAGGCTATAAAAGAGCCGGGGGTGGAAATGATTGCATATGCTGAGTTTGATAATCTCATGTTGATGGATCGCAACCGCAACACGTACTTTGACTACTCTGTGTGAAAATGGATACTCAAACTATGTTACGCCTTGTTGCCAAAGATGTGACACTACGTCAATTGTTCCTTGGTGTGTTCCCGTCAAATAAATTGCCAGCGGTTGATCGGTTGCCTTGCTGCTTGATTGCAAACACAAAACCAGACACCCACAAAGGAGAACACTGGATTGCAATTTTTGTGAACAAAGAAGGTTTCGGTGACTATTTTTGCTCCTTCGGACAAGAACCTCAAGCCACTTTCAAAAAGTTCATGAATGACTCGTGCGTAAGCTGGAACTACAATCGGAAGTGCCTACAAGACGCCTGGGCTACAACATGTGGTCAATATGCGCTGTTTTTCTTGCACACAAGAACCAAAGGACTTCCGTTTCACAAATTCTTGGATTTATTCACGCAAGACACAGAAGAAAACGACAAAATCGTAACCGCATTCATAAACGGATACTATGACGCAGAAACGAAAATAATGGACATGAAAATGATATATGATCAAATAGGCTAATACTCACGTTCAAGCAGCACCTGTTTCACCTGATCGTGCCATTCTTCATATACGGCAATAAATGGATCACGTTTAGTCATGAAATCAAGAATGTCATTTCCGCTGATTTCAACATGGCTGTATTTGATGTTTAACTCTTCTGATAAATAGTTCAAGATGCGATCCAGCTTGATGCCTTGGCCTTGTAGCGGGCATCTGGTGTAGAACAATCCGGCAAAGTCCGGTGCAATGTAGAGATAATGTCCTGTTGGGTGGATCAACTGCAGGTCCTTTGCAATGAACATGTAAGCTGTAATTCCTCCAAAATTGTTGGTTCCCTCCAGATCCTCACGGTGTTCAAACTTTTGCGTCTCTGGGTCCAGATAGTTGTGATGCGGTTTGCACTCTTTGACCATCTGTTTGATGTATCTCTCCATGAAGTCGGACAAGTCACGGCAATATGCTACCAGGAAACAGCGGCGAATCAGATCCTGCTTGTCCTCCTTGGTAAAACGTTTGCGGCAGTCAAAGCAGCTGCACAATGACATGCTGGCGTCCCAAAGAACAGTAAGGGCGTGAGGATATTTAGACGGTGGCAAACGGACGTCGTAGTAGCGGCGTGATATAGGTGGGATTCCAAAGTTCACAAGCGGATCTTGAACATCAAATGACATGTTACTCAAAAATACTGACAAGAAAGAAACGGCCCAAATACTGTTTCCAGAAAAATAAAGTTTTTCTCCGGAAAATTTCAAGTTTTTTTCTGGAAAATTTCAATTTTTTTCCAGTTCTTGTTCTGGCTCAGAGTATATAAGTAATCGTTTCATAGCATCTGGTCATTTAATCATGGCTGAATTCAATGCTTTCCTGGACTCGTTCCTGCCATCGCCTTCGCCATCGCCGCCAAAACAGCCGCCACCTCCCATGCTCAAGCGTCAAGGCCCTGTTGTCCCTCCAAAACAGGATGACAAACCCAAGGAAACCAAACAGAAAAATCCTAAACACCTCACGGTCAAAATTCCACCGCCGCCGCCACCACCGGTTGCTGCTGAGAAGACTACTGCAAGCAAGAAGAGACCAGCAGCTGATATTGCGGAAAATCCGGAAGCTAAACGCAAGGCGTCGGAAGAAAATGTGAAAAACTATGACCGTGTAGCTCTTGTTCCGCAACTGGCTATCAACATCAACCTGTGTACCAAATGTGGTGAACCATGTGTCAGTGTGACCAAATAAACTGTTGACTTCAAAGACGTGGGTGTTTTTATTTTTCCAATAAACGCAGCATACGTTGTTCTTTAGGGGTAATAGTTGCACAATTAAACTGAACAGATTTGCAGCAACAATCACACCTAACAGGTTCGCCTCCAATTACAAAGTGTTTTGACATGCAACTTTTAGGTGGTAATTCCGTATCATGCCCATGATGGAAATGTTCACGGTAACGACACTTCCCATTTTCAATACCACAATCTTCGGGATAGAAAGATAGAATTTCAAACGGCATAAAGCCCAAGGCAACAACAACGCAATTGCATTCATGTCCTTTGTACCGGCCAACAACAAACGGGAAATGACAAATTAGACGCAAGGATCCTTTGCGGTAATCGTGTCCAAGTACACCGGCTTTCAAAGTGACGGCTAGTAGTGCCATGATATCAACATTGGCGTAAAACTTCGACTTCCCGCGCACAGTTGAGTGAGGCCAGTGATTCTTCAAAACATGATGGAATCCCTTGTTTGCGTTTGGTATGCCGTAGTAGAGCGAGACACGCTTTTTGAACTTTGTATCAAACGTGCGGACAAGTCTTGGCGGAGACATTTTGCAAATGAAGGCCAAAGCAAGAAACAGTTCATAAAAAACAAGAAAAAAACTGGAAAATTTCAGAAAAAAACTGGAAAATTTCAGAAAAAAACTTGAAAAAAAACGAAAAAATAAAATGAGGGGTATATAAACACGGACTTTCCAACCTTTTTTCAATCATGTTCGTTCCAAAAGATGAAGAAGACGCCGTACGGCTGTTCATGGAAGAAAAGAAGCGTGTGGAGATGGACAACCTGGACCAGATGTTCATGCAGTGTTTGGGTCCAAGCTTGAGCCAAACGATAACGGGCAAGAGTTGGGACTTATGCCGCGGTTGCCGTGACTGCAGTTCTATGGGAGATGATCACATCTGCAACTACCCACCGTCCGTCTACGTTACCAGACACGGTCAAGTACTAGCCGAGGCTACGGTACTCGGTGAAGCATGGGAACGATTTTGTTCTCGTGCTTTCAGTGCAACCAGTATTCGTGCCTTGGCTGCTTGGTTCGCCAACTACCAGTCGCTCAGCAGCTACATCTCTTGGAACAGCGTCAAAGTTGGTGCGTTCATGGATGAACACCACAGGGACTGCGTCAAGGAACCGCCTGAGAGTGCTCTGCCAATTGATTACCCGTACTAGCGCCTTACGGCTGCCTTACTCAAACCCAACGGCCCTCGTCAGGGCCACAATCGATGAAAATACCGTGTCTGACGCAACTTTTCGAAAAGCACGGTTAAACCCGAAAAATCAGAAAATTTCCAGAAAAAAAGCTGGGAATTTCCGAAAAAAAACATGTCTCAATTCAGTTCACAACGCAGTATGTCAGCCGTGAAGCACCCCGCATTTGCAGTCTGACGCGACTTTTCGAAACACACAGTGTTTAGCGCAAACCCGAAAAAAACAGAAAATTTCCTGAAAAAACTGGAAATTTCCTAAAAAAAAACCCAGCGCAACCCCGAAAAAAACAGAAAAGTTCCTGAAAAAAACTGGAAATTTCCTAAAAAAAACTGGGAATTTCCGAAAAAAAACAGTTTTTTCTGGTTCTCTCAGGGTATATAAGCAAGCGCGGAACTTCACTTTTTAGTGTATCTTCGAATAGACCAACCATAAAAACAAAAAATAAAACAGGCTGATAGCCCCTTTTTGCTCCCCAGCAACCCCCATTATGGGGGCTCCCCAGCACCGCCCAACACCACACAACCCCAAACTTCCCCCTGCCCCCCCGGCCCCCCCCCTGCCCCCCAGGCCCCCACTGCCACACCGCCCCACCACTCCCCCCCTCCCCCCCCCCCCCCCCCCTCTCACTGTGCACCACCACCACCCTCCGGGCCCCCCCTTGCCCCACTGTCGAGGTGCCCACCCCTCCCCCCCCGCCCACCACCACTGACCACCCCTCACCACGCCCCACCACCGACGCGCCCCCCCCCCCCCCCCCCCCCCACCCCCCTGGCGACCACCCACACTGAGGAAAGGCTAAACCCGTCCCAAAACAGAATTCACTTCCCCATTCCTAGGCCTTAGCCTAGGCCTAAAGCTAAGCCTAAGGCTAAGGCTAAGCATAAGGCTTAACGAGGAAACAACAAACAAAAACGTGAAGGCGCGATACAGAGGCACAGAATGCTTTGTTAAAAAAGAGAATTTAAAATAAAACTAAGCCTAAGCCCAAACCAAACCCTAACCCAAGCCATCCCGAAAACCAAGAAACCGAAAATTCTCTCTTTCACTGCAACAAGGCAACAGGACTTTCCCTTCACACCCCCCGCCCCCCACCACGCCCCACCGCGCCCACCTGCGCCCCACTCACTAGTTCCCCCACCATCCCCCCCCACGCCCCCCCACGCCACTCCCCCCCACTGCGCCCCACCACCCCCCCCCGCCAACACGCCCCACCACAGTGCCCCCCCGCCAAAGCGCCCCCCCACGCCCCGCCCCGCCCTCCACCACCCCGCACCCCCCTCCCCACACCCCGGCGAACACTTTGCCAAAAGCTCGTCCCGTTTCACAATTGCTCCCCCTTTTCCCAGGCCTTAGCCTTAGCCTTAGCCTTACCATTAGCCTTAGCCCAATCCTCCGCCCAGCCCATGCCTTCTGCCACCACATCCCCTCTATCTCGCGTTCCTCTCCTCCCGCTTCCTCTCTGTCCAGGCGACCAACATGCCCCCACCATGTCCCACTGTGCTCACCGTGCCCAACTGTCGAAGTGGCGCATGGTGGGGCACCTCGACAGTGGGGCACGGTGGGGCACAGTGGGGCATGGTGGGGCACAGTGGGACATGGGGGGGCACCTCGACAGTGGGGCATGGTGGGGCACCTCGACAGTGGGGCACGGTGGGGCACAGTGGGGCACCTCGACAGTGGGGCATGGTGGGGCACAGTGGGACATGGTGGGGCACCTCGACAGTGGGGCATGGTGGGGCACCTCGACAGTGGTGCACGGTGGGGCACAGTGGGGCACCTCGACAGTGGGGCATGGAGGGGCCCCGTGGGGCATGGTGGGGCATGGTGGGGCATAGTGGGGCACCTCGACAGTGGGGCACGGTGGGGCATACCTCGAGAGTGGGGCTGGGTGGGCCACCTCGACAGTGGGGCACAGTGGGGCACCTCGACAGTGGGGCAGGGTGGGGCACAGTGGGGCACGGTGGGGCACAGTGGGACATGGTGGGGCATGGTGGGGCACCTCGACAGTGGGGCACGGTGGGGCACAGTGGGGCACCTCGACAGTGGGGCACCAGGGGTGGGGCGTTTAGGGGGGAAGTAGTGGGGCCGTGGGGCACCAAGGGGTGGGGCTTTTAGGGGTTCGTGGTGGGACAGTGGGGCACCAATGGTGGGGCTTTTAGGGGGTGGGGCACGAGGGGTGGGGCTTTTAGGGAGTGGGGCAGTGGGGCAGTGGGGCACCGACAGTGGGCCTTTTAGGGAGACTGCTAGGCTTAGGCTTAGGCTTAGGCCTACGCCTAGGCTTCTTGGGCTTGGGCTTAAACGTAATCTGAAGCGGCTAGCCTCAAAACGCCGTTTTCTGCCTTTTATAGGCGTGGATGATTTTCCAAAGATTTTTAACTCCTCTTGGACACCACTGCTTCTCTGCCTTTTCACAGCGGAGGAAGGCATGTGAAAGAATGTCTCTTGGTTACACACTCGGAAGCGATCACATAATATTTCGGTGATATTTTCGAAAGCGTCGTCGACGTCGTCTCCGCTGCCTCAATTGCGGCCTTTAAGACACTTTGCCTGAGAAAGTCGAACGCTTTTCATACGGATGGGGCCAAATTTTATCGAATTCGAGTTTGTGTCATTAAACCGTTATATGGGACGGGTATATTATGTGTGCAAAATATTTTTTGAAAACTCCCTGTCTAAGCCGAGATATAGCTCAAAAAAGGAAATTTTGTGCTGAGCCGAAAAAAGGCCGAGGAGGAAAATACTTAAAAAGTCATAACTATTTTTGTGAATGGAATTTCGAGAAGCTGTCTTCTCCAGATTGTTGATAAATGCTTCCGGTAAACGCACACTGTAATAACGATGCTATCTGCGCAAAGAGTGGCTGAAAAATTGGGACCAAAGAAAATAGAAAAAATCACGTTTCTTGTCCAACTTTAAGGGTGACCGAAAAATGCTTCCACGCGCCTCCAGCAAAACCATGGGTCCCGACCCTTTGCATGGGCGATTGTCTTTCCAAATCAATTAAAAAATTTCACTTCGGGTCATAATCGATTGCGTAGCACCACTTACAAAACACCTCCCCACACGATATTGCGCACCCCAGTGTGCGCCAGTCAGCCAGCTTGTGAGCGCGCGCGCGTGTAATCTGGCGGCTCAATGTTATTTTATGCAGGTGGCGTGGCTGGCACACCTCTGCGGAATTGTTTTACAAGTGTTATACACGTGATTATTGAGCAAAAACTAAATGTGTTCACAATGTTCTACAAGTCTGAATTCTGATATGAAAGGTGTTGTACGGGGAATTTCAAAAGCGTTTGCCGGAATTGAATTGCTCGTCATAATATGAGGCTATTAGTGCGACTTTTTGTTATAGGTTTTGGGCCCGTTCAAATTCGCTAATCCTCCACACAATCAAAAACGTCATTTTTAAAACTGGTTTTTTTTCTAACTTTGGTTTGAAGCGCTCTGTCAGATAGAAACTGGATATCCATTTCTCTTGCTCATTCCTACATATATTGCGGTGTGTGTCTGCTTTAAATTAATACAAATTTGACTTATTGGAATAGCCCAAGCACATATCAGAAATGTATAGTCCGTCCATCAGCTCATGGCACTTTTGTGTGGAAGGTTCAGGTTTCGTTGTGAGCAATAGTTCAATAATAAGGAAAATATTTCCACCGCAAGGCAATGTCAGAGAAAACGGCGCACAAAAACAAAATAAAAGCTGATTTCTCTTTCCTTTCTTTTTCGTAAGCCAACCAGAACCGGAACAGAACCGGATCCTGTCAAGCTTTTCAGCTGACAAAAAGTGTCATGAGCTGATGGATGGACTATACCAAAAAACCCTTGATCTTTTAACTCTTAATAGTCTTCACTTTAGTTGTATTTTTCTCAAACAGTGCGACGTCGGGGAAAATCGTAATATAGGGGGCTAGACGCCCAATCGCCTGAACCATTAGGAAATTATGACTAAATGTTCATTTTCTAATTTTAGCCTCTGAAGAAGAGTGTCAGGTGCACTCGAAACGTCAGGAACAATAAATTGTGGGTTGTTTCGTGCGGTGCTGCGTCCCACAAGGAGCAAATCATCATGTTATCAACTAACCACAATCACAGAAACATCACATTCTTCAAACATTCAATAGGAAATTTGGGTTTCGTTTCCAGTAGTGCCATTGCCTTTCTACAGCAAGGGCAAATCTAAAAAATATCAAAGTTCTGATTTCTGTGTGGAGGAGCCATGTCTGAAACTGTACTTTGCCCAAAGACTTGATTGTGCATAACGATAATATGGTCATGTTATACATCGTTGTAGAGCCAATTAAATAAGCTAAAATAGTGTCACAAAGATATTTGCTTAATACAAAACATCTAGTCGTGACGTTGTAATGATTGGCTTCAGTTGACACTAAGCTACTCCGTGTATTCATGCGAAACCTTTAAGCTATAATTTGGTTAGCATAGTCAGTTAGCATTTTCTTCTCAATGGTATATAATATGATCATGTTACATTTACCGGCGATAGAGTTTTTCGGCCAAAGTGCAACATCCCTTCATTCCTCCACACATCTCATCCCACTTTCAGCCAGGTGATCGGTAGTTGCTGTGGAGGAATGAAGGGATGTTGCATTTTGGCAGAAAACTCTATTGCGGATAAGCGTAACATGACCGTATTATATATCATTGAGAAGAAAATCGCATGGGCTAACTGACTATGCCAACCATTTTAATTAAAGCATAAAGCTTTCGTTGGAAGCTCGGTGTCAACTGAAGCTAATCGTTACAACGTCATCACGGCTAGATGTTTTGTATTAAGCAAATATCTTTACGCCACGATTTAGCTTATTTAATTGGCACCTAGGATATATAACATAACTAAATCATCGTTATGCACAATCAAGATTTTAGGCAAAGTACAATTTCAGGCATAGCTCCTCCACCCAGCAATCTCACCATTTAACAATTTTTGGAGTTTTGCCGTTGTTGTTGAAAGGCAATGGCGCTCCTGGAAACGAAACCCATATTTCTTAGTGGTTCAGGCGACTGTGCGCTTAGCTCCATATACTACGATTCTATCCGACGTTACACTGTTTAATAAAAATACAGGTAAAGTGACTATAAAAGACTATAAAAGATCAAGGGTTTTTTGGTACGCTCTTGTCGGTGATACGTGCTTGGGCTATTCCAATAAGTCAAATTTGTATTAATTTAAAGCAGACACCCACCGCAATATATGTAGGAATGAGCAAGATAAATGGATATCCAGTTTCTATCTGACAGAGCGCTTCAAACCAAAGTTAGAAAAAAACCAGTTTTAAAAATGACGTTTTTGATTGTGTGGAGGATTAGCGAACTTGAACGGGCCCAAAACCTATAACAAAAAGTCGCACTAATAGCCTCATATTATGACGAGCAATTCAATTCCGGCAAACGCTTTTGAAATTCCCCGTACAACACCTTTCATATCAGAATTCAGACTTGTAGAACATTGTGAACACATTTAGTTTTTGCTCAATAATCACGTGTATAACACTTGTAAAACAATTCCGCAGAGGTGTGCCAGCCACGCCACCTGCATAAAATAACATTGAGCCGCCAGATTACACGCGCGCGCGCTCACAAGCTGGATGACTGGCGCACACTGGGGTGCGCAATATCGTGTGGGGAGGTGTTTTGTAAGTGGTGCTACGCAATCGATTATGACCCGAAGTGAAATTTTTTAATTGATTTGGAAAGACAATCGCCCATGCAAAGGGTCGGGACCCATGGTTTTGCTGGAGGCGCGTGGAAGCATTTTTCGGTCACCCTTAAAGTTGGGCAAGAACGTGATTTTTTCTGTTTTTTTTGGTCCCAATTTTTCAGCCACTCTTTGCGCAGATAGCATCGTTATTACAGTGTGCGTTTACCGGAAGCATTTATCAACAATCTGGTGAAGACAGCTTCTCGAAATTCCATTCACAAAAATAGTTATGACTTTTTAAGTATTTTTCTCCTCGGCCTTTTTTGGGCTCAGCACAAAATTTCCTTTTTTGAGCTATATCTCGGCTTAGACAGGGAGTTTTCAAAAAATATTTTGCATTCGTAATATTCCCGACCCATAGAACTGATTTTTATCCCAAACTCAAAATCGATCAGATTTGGCCTTTTTCGTTCGAATCTATCTGGCAAAATGTCTTAAATCTAAACTAAACTCACGTGGACGAGACGTAGTTTCTCGCCATATTACAACAAAATTCTCAGCCGTCGTTGACTGATCTCCTCAGTCACTGAGTTGCTGCTTTCAGGTAATCGTCAATTTCGTTACCGCCTGTTTTCATCTCGTGTCCGCCATTGATCACTGATTTTTCGTCTGTCGTTGCTGTGTTTTTGGTTGGTTTAGAATCTCTCTGGTACGTGTTGTCGTTTGTTCATTCATGATTATCATTATGTTACGTACACTCATATGTTTCAGGGTTGTTTCAAAAAAAGTGGTTAATTAAAAAAATTTAAAAAATTTTTTTTTGAAACTCAGATTTTGCTTTTTTTTAATAAAAAAAAGTTGCCCAAAATGGGCTGAAATGTCCAAAAATGGCCTTTTTCGTGGCAAAAAATTGGCACTTTTTTCTGTGGACGGGACAATTTTTCCAAAATCGCGCCTGCGGCGCCCTGTTTTGTCCCCAAAACCGTATAGGCATGCGCGGAGCTGGTCTTTTATAGTGATGTGGCACCGATAATGTATAGTCCAGCCACCAGCTCATGAGACGACTTTTTTTAAAGCTTGCTTGGCCGCATTCAAAAATGCTCCAGATACACGTGTTTTCGCAAACAAAAAGAAAGAGATTGGCTGAGGGAGATGATGACAAGTTCCAGCTGGCTGACCTCAATTTGTTGCGTGCTTACGCGAACAGCAGCGTTGTTCAGCACACAAATGTTTTGGGAGTCAAAAGGGAATTTACGCACCGAGTGGAGAGCGTGTTTTTAAAAAATTCGTGCGTTTCTCTTTCTTTCATTTCCGAAATACGTGGAACCGGAACATTGTTGGATCCGCACAAGCCAATTTCAAAAAAAGTCGTCTCATGAGTTCGTGGCTGGACCATACTACTACATGCTACTACACATGTATACAGTATATACAGGTCTGGTGTAAAACCGGGCGCGAAAAGTCGATCTGACGCGCAAGATTTGGGCTGTAATCGATATTTTGATGGTCGTATGTCAGATATACGGCATTAGATGCATTAAAATACGTTGTACGGCATGCTACAATACATCAGAGTAACATCGTTAGTGAACATCAACCTCAGACTGGTCGGAGACCCTGGAATCTGCACAATACTACCGGGTGTCACCACACAAGTTCGGTCTCAGGCGAAAATTTTTCAATTTTTGAAAAATATGTTGTATCGATTTCATTTATCCTGAAACGTCGTTTGCAACACTTTTTCCAATAAAAAAAATTTTTCGTCAAAAAAAATCAAAAAATTTTTTTTTAAAAAAAAGCTCGTTAATTAAAAAAAATTTTTTCAACCCTGATATGTTTATTTTTCAGGTGTTTTCCGGATCTCGTTGTAGGTCTTTGCGTGAGCTTGCAAATAAAATTTGAATTTGAATTTGAAAGATTAATAGGCAGTAAAGTGTAAATGTCGGTGGTGAGTTAGGATTGAAAAAGTTCGGTGTAAGCTTGAAACAGTGCAAGCAGCATACGCTCGTTTCTAAACGAAAGATCAACTTTGACAGTCTTCTGCAGTGTTGGAGGAGGTACTCTGGAACGGGATACCTACTGTATCGGGCTCAGAGAAGGGGATGGATACCTCTACTGTACCAGAGCCGATGGCCTGGGTGTTTGGGACCCTAAGGGGGGTTAGGTTTTTGGGTGAAAATTTTAATGTTTTTATTATGTGTAGAATCCCCGTGTACTGTGCGTCAACGAGCATCAATTATATTTTTTTTCCTGTGCCAGCTCCAACACTGGTCTGCTGAGCAAGCGTAGGTCGTTTGTTTTAATATTGTTTGTTTGGGATAGTTGCACAAGTGTTTTTAAACGATATGTATGAATTTCGTGACCCTTTATGGAGCCGTTTTAATTGCGTGCTGCGGTCAGTGGACCACGTCAAATTTTTTAGCACCGCCGTCAAGAAATGTTCAATTTCTCAATAGCCTTACGGCGAAACGTTGGCGCGGAGTTACTGCACGGTGACCCAGCGACGTTTACAGTCACTAATTTCCCGTTCGTCGCTTCTTATGTGCTGTTCTGCTCATAATTATTATTCTGCATATGGTCGAGCTCTATTCTGTTCTCACTATTTGGATGTTTGACAGTGTCCCAACCTCAACCCCTATAAAATGTCAACTCATAAATATCCTGAAAGCGAAACCGCAGACAACAGAAACAGAACAGCAGCAAACCTCGTAGTGGGTTACGTGATGTATTGCCCAGTCATCAGTGCGCTCTTTGCTTTTCTGTCCAACCCTACGTATTGCTGTTACATTATCGCATTTGGATGGGCAAGCGCTTGTGTATTAGCTCGCTTTTTTACCTTTCGGTGTATACATATACAGTATGTCCATGAGAACAGGAGGCTAGCAACATGGTTGAAGACTGAACAAACTTGAGCACGCAGTCGGCCTTTTTCAGTGGATTCGTCCAACCCACTGACAAATCTACGTCAGATCAAAAATAAATAGTGAGTATTCCAGGGAGTGAATGCTGAACCAGAACATGCCATTATGAAGAGGCTAGACTGTACCGCGTATGAGACCACGCTCCTGTTCTTGATGATTTATTTCGTTGCAATTGTCACATCTGTCAAACATGTCCGAATGTTCAGCTTGCACTTGCGGCCCACGGACTGTATTTGTTAGTTTATCGGTATGATTAATTGCAGGCTGGGCGCTGCTCATATAATGCAAGTTTTTATATACCTTGCGTAGTCACCCAAGCGACACGATTTGGTGATTTCCATGGGAGCAAACCAAACAGGCAAAACAGCAAAACCGCAGAACAAGGACAAGGAGTCAAAATCAGAATCAATTTTTCCATCTTCTCCTCTGCATAAGCAAACATTCAACTTTGAAAAAAACAGCATGTTCCTGATTGTCGTCTTCGTTTCTCTTGAGCGCCATATCAAGCTGGTCGCGCTATTTTCGGTCGCCGTCATACTGGTGCATGCCAGAGAACCAGAAGGTAAATTTTGTTCTCCGGCATCCCAATTTCACTGAACTTGCGCAACTCTTCGATATGGTAATTGCAAAGGACCATTACTTGCTCTCTCCCACTGGCAGTCTAAATTCACCAGGTCATCGTCAGTGCGAACGCACCCGGTGGTATCCTGAACAAAAAATGACGTATTCGTACCGAAGTGATCGCTCCGCTCTTGATCACGTGATCGAATGATGTTCATCATCCTACAATAGGTCTGACCAGTATGCGTGAACTGTCTGTTTGAAACAACTTTTGCGCTGGGCAAAATTTAGTGCAAGGACCGAATCGGACCTGACTGATCATCAACGTTTGCTTGAAACATCATCGCATCTTTCAGCAGCGGACGTGCAAGCAGCGTGCGCCGCGTACAGCACGCATCCAGCGGCCTACTTTGCCGGCTCGTGTTTCGTTCGTGTACAGACACTGCAGAATTACGCAACCGGCCTGAACACCTGTGCATCAATAGTGCTCGGGCCCGGCGTTGTGAACGGCCGTTTGGCCACGATTGCACAGAAACGAACCATCATGTATGCCTTGCTGCCTTTGGTCGGTCTCTTTTGGGTTGGGGAGTTGAATTCACAATGTGCAAGTGGGTGGAAGGAACTACAGATCCCGGTGCAAATAGCGTAACCGGGCGCAAGATTTTTTGGCCCACCGGACCGCTATATCTTACATGCAAAATATACCAACTGGCGCCAGCCCGACCGGAGTCAACTGCGCCCGACTGCAGTTGACTGCGGTGGCTCTTTTTGTGTGTTGTGGCCCACCGCAGCTCAACCGCAGTCGACTGCAGTCGTGTGTGTTAGACATAGCGACCCGATGGGCTCGCAGTTGACCGCAGTCAACCGCGGTTGGGCCAAAAATCCTGCGCTCGGTTAGGTTATTTGCATGGGGATCTGTACAAGTACTGTGTTCGTATGTTGTGAACAGGACAACATTTTATTTTGGGTACACATGTGATTGTACTATACATACACCGCCAGAATTTATGTCAAATACGTGAAAGCCGCCTGTATTTCGACCGCCAGAAATATGTGAAAGTTGTTTGCCCGCGCACAACGAACTTCACGCGTGTGGGTGATTTGTGGGATCCAACTCGATCACTGTAAAAGTTCACAACAGTATGATCGAAGACAAGCTGTTGAGGTAATTGATTCACAATTGCTTGCAGCTGAACCCTGCGGCACAAACTAGCCAGTGGTTGAGTCTGACGCAAGTGCCGGGCACGGGTGAGCCCGTGGGCACGTGGAAGATATGCGTTGATCCGGCACAAACCGATTGCTTTGAGGTTGGTCGTGGCTGTGGCGGGAGCTTGAAGATAGCAAGTCCATACCAATTTCACCATGACCGGGATCACACGTGGATCGGTGTTGCCTCGGTGATTCACGAGATTAAACGCCAAATAATCACGTCACCAATGCAGAACCCATCCGATCACCAAGTTTGACATCGGTGCTTCATATATTCGCAGATTCCGGGTGTTGCGCTGCCGTGGATGAGACTGAATTCGAACCCGACGGCCCAAGTCTACCCCAACAACGGCGGCAACGAAGCGACGGTGGCGTTGGGCTCGTACCCATTGGTGGGCACCGGGGTGCAGGACGTCGATGGCACAGTTACAGCGTTTGTGCTTTGTGAATTCCGTAAGTCCATCAACCAGCGTTGCGCCACAACAACAGGGGTACTAACGCCCCTTTAACGGTTCAATTTGGACATATAACTGTTTCGTCAAAGGCGACGTGCAAAACCTACAGTAATCCGGAAATCTGATTCAGCACCCGAACGAACACCCGGATACCGATTTCGAGCAAACACAGTAGTCAAGATGACGTCAATGATGTTTCCTCCTTACGCCCCTGGTGCCACAACCTAAGTGGCGCATAATAAATAATGCATAATTAGCGACGAGAAGCGTCTTTTTAGCGAGTTATTCTGACGACACCCAATACAACCCTGTTGCCATCGACTATCAAGCGCCGACGAGCGTGCAAATCCCGGGCAGCTTCGGTCCAATCAGCAAACAAGCGTGCGCACGAGAATGTTTCCGAGAGAAAGCGTGCGTCAGCTTCGCTTACAATCCAACAATAAGTGAGTCTGAATTTTAATTTACATTTGGCACCACACACTTGAGGATGAGAAAAATGGATCGAATAGGACCGGCCTTGGTCACACGAACTTTTTGAATCAGTATAAAGGGATTTATACCACTATTTTCGACCTGCGCAAAACTTGTTCCCCGACATGTAAGAAACAATGTTTACACTGGTCAAAATTAGTGCATCAACCTAACGATCGAAAAAAGTACGAGTCAAAAAAAGATCCAATCCGATACGATCACCATTTTTTATCATCCCTTTTAAAAATTTAACCGAACTTGTTTTATGTGCACAGATGGTTGCGCGTTGCAATACATCCGCTACAAAGACAGCGAGCCTCATGATCACGTGCTACCGCAACCTGCACCGGGGTGGTTTTGGTACGAAGAGGTGTACTGAACTGGTGGAATACAGGGAGGAAGTGATCTACAGTATATAACAACCGATTTTTAAACAGACACGACTAATTGTGATCGTTATATTATTTTGACGTGGTGGCTGTCAATGTGGTACAATAATGCACTCCTTTGTTTTTACATTCGTTGGGCTGTATCACAACCAAAGTGATATTTTAAAAGCGTTCCAGCTTCTGATAGTCTACGGTCGAGACGATCCTTGAACAATCTTCGTTTTTAACCATTGTTTTTCCTAATAACATAAGCAAACTGTATTTGGACCGTTTGTAATCTGCCGAATTATCGCCGAATCTTGATTTAGGATAGATCACAATCACATTCATCACACACACGCATTTCCAAAGCGCAAAACAAGTCGGCATCCATGTATATATATGTAGATACATACATCAAATCAATCCTGATTTTCACGTTCAGTCACTTTTTAGGTTCAGCGATGGGCTTGTGCCTTGAAACGTCAGGCAAAATACAATCACGCGATTGACCTGTGCGGATTCGGTCAAATCACGCAGGGATTCGTTGTAACGGTGGAACATCTTTATGTTTGAATGCGTATCGCAATGAAACATCACTAAAAAATTAAAACATTTGCAGACGTACACGTTGGTGATCACTTATTTGACAATCATAATCCAACTGTCTGACCCACAACAAGCCAATCAATACATCGACGATAGTCTTGCTGATATCATTATGAACTTTAATCAACAATGGGACACAAATGTGTCCGGGATCAGCTCTGGTAATCGGTCAGATCTCGCCTGGGTCTTGTATTAGTCAAGTAGCCATTTTGGGTAGCATCTGTTGCCTCCGTATATTCAATGGCACATCGTCATGTCACTCGTGGTCTTCACATAATTTTGTTTTCGACAAAATAAAATGATGGCACCCACTCTGCGACGTCGTTTGTACTTTAGAAAACCTTAACAGTCATGCTTATTTTTTGGTGTTTTTCCGGATGTTGTGTAGAATGTCAAGTCAAAACTGAAGTTCCTCCGTCTGCCGTTGTTGTTGTGTGTTGTGGCCAGTGGAGTTCCCATTTGCGCAGCAAACCCGTGTATTCCTATAAGAAACCAATGGAAAACGTTATTTCTGTTCCTCCAAGTACAGAACTGGAAACTGGACTGATATCAAAATCCACAGAAGGCTACTGAACAACTGCAGAGCCCCTTTCAGTGTAATACAGTAACACCAACACCGGCACTCCCGGAGTATACGGGACCTAGCCAGAAAACTTCTGAATCGGCATTGAAATGCGATAAAACTTTTCCTGTGGTTTTCAGAGGCGCTTAAAACGATTATGGAAACTACTTTGACATCACAGCTAAGCCTAACACCTGAAAACCTGACTGAACCTGAATAAGCCTGACAAGTTGCTTGGAGCTCTTGTCCACCTGTTGGTACCTTATCCCTAGGCTTATGGTTAGCATTAGGCTTAGGCTTAGGCACCAGCCAGGAAGACCTGTCCATACATAGCATAAAATCCAAAAAAAAGTTCAGCTTCACACTTCAAGGTGGTTGTCCACGTTGGGATTCGAACCCGTCTAAGCACCATCGCCAACCAATGATTTGGGACAAAATGGCACAAGGCTTTTGCAGATCTAATGATGTAAAAATACTTTCCGTCGTTTTCAGCGTCCATGAAAACCCCAGGAAAAGTTTTATGTCCTATCAGAGCCCATTTGGTCTATTTTGGTCAGGTCCCCGGGAGTGCTCCAACACCAAATGCCTGAATGAGCAAGGAAGGAGGTTAGCGGTTTGGCCGACTTACGCTATGTCCTATGCATGTTTAGTTTATTTCTTCAATCTTCTTCATTCAATGTCATTTTTTCAACTTTTTTCTGAACTTTTGTGAGTGACCAACAAACAGAGATTTGGATCGGGCCGGGTGAACTCGGCCCGGCCCCCCGATTTTGGGGTTCAAGAAAAAAATCGTCCAAAAAAGCCAAAATTGGCAAAATTTTCTTGGGGAAGCAGGTCTATGTTTTTGTGATTCGGTTTCTCTGGTCTGACTGAACCGGGTTCATTTGGTTTGGTCCCATAAAAGTGTGCATATACTCTGAGCGAAGCGCAATTTTTTTAGATTTTTGGTCCAATTGAGTGCCCAAAATGATGGTTTTGGCTTGCAATTTGAGCAATTCCGTTCCGGCCGGGTCGGGCTGGCAAGCCCGGCCCGTACGCCGTACCTACAAATCTCCGGCCCGGCCCGATCCAAAAGTCCAAAATCCCGGCCAGTGGTGTCGTTGAGAAGTCGAAGTTTTCCCATACCCAGCCCAATTTTCGGGAAATTTCCCATACATACCCCAAAAATTAAAAATTTCCCATACCAGCAGTGTAGTGGCAGTGTAGTACTTGGCAGTGTAGTTCCTGGTCCGGAGGGGGAGATAGCGGACCCTCCGTTTTTTTCGGAGGGGGAGATAGTGTACCCCCGAGGGGGGAAGGGGGGGGGGAAGAGCCAAATCCAGGAAAAAGTCACTTTTTGAGGTAGAAAATTTGACCTATTTTTGCCCCTTTTTAGAAAAAATTCTTCATAGAAAGGGTATTTTGGCGACTTTTGAGAATATTGACCTGAAAATCACCCATTTTAGGCATAAAAATGCCCATTTTAGGCCTAAAAATGCCTATTTTAGGCAAAAATTGGGGGAGATAGTGTACCCGGAGGGGGAGATAGGGGGATAGTGTACCACCCGAGGGGGAGATAGCGTACCCGAGGGGGGGACCCCCCAGGAACTACACTGGTACTTGGTCAGGGACAGGGTGTTGACGATAGATAGATTGGGACCCGAAATGTGTTGACGATAGATAGATGACCCAAGTCCGAAACCTGGGGGGTCGACCCAAACTTGTTGACGATAGATAGATGGTGGGGGGGTCACCAAAAATCAAGGTATAGTGCATTAAGAGTTAATAATGTGCAAATATTCACATTTTCGTTTATTAAAACTCATGTTCATTTTTTTAGGATTTCTCCGGATCTTGTGTAAAGGTCTTTGCGAAAGCGGGCAGATAAAATTTGAAATTTGAAATGAAAATGTATATAGATCTACTAAATCCGCGCGTAGCGCGCGATTTTTTGCCTATTTGGGACAAAAAATACCGATTTTGAGCCCTTTTGAGTCAAAAATGTCCATTTTGGGGTCGATTGTTGTTGACGATAGATAGATTGTTCCCAGAATTTGTTGACGATAGATAGATTTGCCCATATGTGTTGACGATAGATAGATGAAATCAAAAAGTGTTGACGATAGATAGATGAATTTGGGGGGACCCCCCAAGTACTACCCTGTGTAGTGGTAGTACTTGGGGGGTGGGGGGGGCGTCCCCCCACAACGGGCCGGCCTGTTTGCCCGTTTTCCATCTGTTTACCACGCACACGGGCGTCCCTCATCGTTCTTGGTCTTCTTTGTCGATCTCAATCTCACTTCATTTTCAGCACACATAAGCTCGAAACGAGCAAATCATCGGTGGAATTCCGCGTTTCCGCGGCCAAACAAAATGTTGACGTTCAACATCGCCAGCTGGTCTTCACCATCAACGTCGCTCGGCTGTCTTCGTCTGTGCTGCAATCGCATTTTTTCGAAGCCTCGGACAAACCCTGTGAACAGCCCACAATCAGGGCAACCGTTTCGTCTGTCTTCTGGTCCAGCTGGTGTGAAACAATTGCTGGATGACGCGGTTTTGAAGAAGAGCGCTGTCGCACGCGATGGTTTGTTTTTTCCTGCCAGTTTCTGCCACATTGTTTTCTTATTTCTGTTGTTTTTTTTTCAAAGTGAGCATAAAGATTAGAACAAACAGAGTTGATCGATGGGACCCAGCTGTCCCAGTTTAGTCACAGGTGCACGGGCAGAAGCATTTTGTATGATTTTGCCAAAATTTTCGTGTTCTCGGCTGTAGATGCTGATAAAGGCTGAATTTGGCTTTTTTTCCACTTTCCCGAAATTGGCCAAAGATGCCCATTTTTTGCACCGTGCGATCACTTGGGAAATAAAGCTCGGCACTCCTTTTTGCCTTAGTGGCGCAACACAATTTGGCTAGAGTGTTGGTGCAAGAGCAAGATAGATACTCAGAAACCAACAACAACAACACCCAGGTGCGTACACCCTTCCATTTCGTTGCCCAGATGCACCGAACCATCGGCAGTCGAGTCACGTCAGGGACGAAAGCGGTCGATTTGTGTATCCGAGCAGCAAACGACAACGCGACACGCCAAAAACAGCGAAAACGACCGAGCCATTGTTCGATGCCGACAAATCTTCGGTGTTGTTGTTCCCCGGCCAGGGCACGCAGTTTGTTGGTCAGTTTGGGTATTCGTAAGTCTTCACATGACGATCCTCTGTGTTTGCACAAGAATGTTATTTTACGCTGAATAGAAATAACCAGCATCTGTTTTTGGGTTACTTGGCTTTTTCTGGGGCATTCGTCGCACTGACGATGACCTGATACACCGCCGGCCAGTCAAAGCCGGCCGAAATGCGTTCCCACCCACATCACAAGCACGCTGCGCAGCTAGTATTGTTTAGTTTATTGCGTTGGCACCAACTCAATAATACATAAATAAGAAGATTAAGTGAAAGAAGCATAATTACAAGACCTGGTGTGGAGTTTACGGACATGAAACTAAATACAAGGCAGGGTGTGCAAGTTACGGGAATGAAAAATAAATACAAAACCAGGACAGGAAAGGGTGAGAAGGTGGACGAAATCACGGACAGACAGACACAGACAACATGCAATCAGAATCTAAATGTAGGCAGGCAGAGCCACAACAATGTACAACGGTGCAATACCGGACGGTGCGGAATACTGTGATATAAAATCCGAAGGCAATCTGTTAGATCGTCCATCTTTGTGTCCGTACCGCATCTTTTTCCACGGTGGCCAGCCGCTCAGGAGGACCATCGCCCCTTTCCATATTGTCCTTGCAGGCCAGTAGTCCAATGTGGTGCCACTCGGGGCTCCGGCTTGCGCATGGTTCCATTGGTCGGAAAGTTTTCGGCGCTGCCATTTGCCACCGCGGCAGCGTCGTTGCTCGGGCGCCACCACGGGAAGGTATTCGCCTCGGCCCCAGCTAGTGTTGTGCTTTCTGCCGAAAGATCGTTCTCATTGACTGAGCACGCATCAGGGCACCAAAAAGTAGGCGCGAGCAATTTGACGTGAACCGACCGGACTCGCCTAATACTTCGGATTGTCGCATCGGATTGCTCATTCCGCACATAAAATAATTGTTTTCTTTTAGGAATGGGTCGAGAGTTGCTTGATTTGCCGAAAGTTCGCGACATTTACGCCATGGCCAGCGAGATTCTGGGCTACGATCTGCTACATAAATGCCTCGAGGGACCACAAGTGCGTTTGTGCTTGTCTTGTATCTTGTGGTTTTCTGCTTTATGCATGCTTGAAACAACAAACAAGACAAGCTTTCGCAGACCGAGCTCAACCAGACCGTCTTCTGTCAACCAGCAGTGTTTGTGACGTCACTGGCCGCATTGGAACGGCTCAAAGTCACACATCCAGAGGTTGGTCGATCAATCACGCTCACGCATACAGAAAAAACGTTGCTCACCAGCTGATATTCTTTTATTCCCTTGATGTTGCAGGCAATCGAGCAATGCATCGCGACCGCTGGATTTAGTGTCGGCGAATACGCGGCGTTGGTGTTTGCTGGAATGCTCGAGTTTGAGGATGGTTGGATTGTGTTGCAATTTGGTGTTGTTCTGTCGATCAGCCACAGTCAACCCTCTTCATAGTGTCGCGATCGGGTGGGGTCGTCGGTGTGGAAAATGTCCTGCCCTCTCAGCATGACTGAGGGTTGGGGGGTCAGAATGGGATCTAAAAGTTTCACCATAAAGTTCCACTGGAGATAGGAGGTCACTATAAAGAGGGTAGACTGTAATGGTACCATGGCAGCGGATGTGGTATCAGTTGTGGAAGTTGTTAGTGATAATCACAACACTGAGTGTTTGTTCGCATTTGCAGCGCTTCGACTGTTGCTGTTGCGTGCCGAAGCCATGCAAGAATGCAGTGAACTCGCATCCAGTGGTCTGCTCACGGTGGCACTGCGCGCTCGGTCCAGACTACCAGCTGCACTGGAACAGGCCAGGAATGAAATCAGGTTGGATAATGCCGTTGTTGTTGGTGTGTGAGCCTTACTGAGCCACTTTATAGTGTGACCAAAATGAATGCGAAACGCCGTGCTCTAGTGTTGATCACATGATTTCATAATTTTATGGTTCGTCGGAGTGTGCCAGCAGTTTTGCTTCGAAACTGTAAAAGCTTGCAAAAAACTGCTCGGTTGCGTGTGACCAATAACTTTGGTCAAAGTCAAGATTTCGACAATTATTTATCTCTGTTCTCACAGTCACACACAACCAAGTGTTGCACCAAGTAGTCATCATCAGTAAATTGCCAAAACAATCGCTCCAATAATTTTCCAGTTACGCACTTCAGTCTGAGCACGTTGTGTGCACAACAGCTATTGACCTGTTCACAAACAACAAAGTGATCGGGGGACATACGCAATGTTTGGAATGGCTGGAACAGAATGGCTCTCAATTCGATGTCAGACCATTGAAAAGGGTTGGGAAATGTTGATCAATTGGAATAGGTTTTAATTTTACAAATGTGTTCGTTCCGCTTCAGGTCCGCGTTAGTGGTGCATTTCATACGTCACTTATGGCTGCAGCGTCAATGAAATTGAAATTCGCGCTCAAAACCGTCAAATTCCACGCGCCTAAACTGCCTGTGATCGCCAATGCCACCGGTTTGTTCACCACGTTCTTATTTTACGATTGCGTTTATGAGTTCGGATTTTCATTCTTTGTTTCCCGTATCAGGTTCAATGTACCCCGGCGCAAACAGTGACGCGGCATTGAATCTGCACGAGGTCCACACTCGTTTGTATAAACAAGTTCGTTTTTTTATTTTTTTTTAAATGTTCTCCGTTGATTAATAATGACGTGTGAGTAAACTACCACAAATAATTCACGCACAGGTATCACAACGGGTGCATTGGGAGCAAACGTTGCACACACTATTCAATCAATCTCGTCAATATTTTGTGGATCGTGGCATACCGAAAGTCTATGAGCTCGGTCCCGGCAAACAGCTACTCACTATCATGCACAGGTTATTACTATTATTGCACACTATTATTTGATTGAACATTTTTCTGGAAAAAATCTAAATTTGGTTCAATTTGAATTCATTTTCCTGTTTCAGATACAACAAGAATGTCGCCCACCGAATGCATGCGGTGCCTGTGTGATAGTATCGCTTCAAGTTCAAAGAACTTTGGAATTTTGCTCAGAATTTGTCGTGCCTTTATCGATGGTGCAAGTAATACCTGTGAAAAATAAAGATTAACAACAAACAAGTCAGTCGAAGTCTGATAACAGTGTGAAACATTCGGGTGCATAGGTTTTTCTCTTTCCATTCGTTTTGTAAGCATACCACCTCCGAAATCGGGCTCATGTTGACGTAGGTTGGCTCTACACATTGAATAACTGATGCCGCTGGCTGCGATACGTTGAAAGTTGATTCAAAGCGTCGCTGTGATACAGTCCTGTTGTGTCAGTTTCTTTATGGAAGCAAATTGAGACGTTGAGATAACTGCATTCAGACAGAAGTGCGCCGTTTTCAGTGCACTGGAAACAAGTAAGAGTTATGTGATCCTGTCATTTACTTTACCATATACGCAATGCTGTATGCACAAGGAACGGAAAATATCACCGTAAAAATACGTTGAAGTTCGAAATCACGATAATAAAAATGTGAACACACGGTGCACACAGATGTTCCCTGAAATTCTATTGACCCTGATATTTCAATCTGATTGTTCCCGATTTATACGATACGAGACCCACAGCAAGAATATAGTAATCATCTGCCCTAAAATCGATCAATCATAGATATCGATCCAGATTTCGTGATCTCGAGCCTTGTCCGCTTCCATTTCCTTGTGCGATTTGCCCTTCCACAGAATAATGTACGACAGGATAACGCCGAATGCTGAAACTTTATGTTTGTCAAGATTCGCAAAAATGTCCTGTTACCATAAAGTAACTCTTTGTTCACTGTTTGAAGGGGGACAGTCAACCCCCTACCTGACACTGCGATCACCGATCCAGCGACCATAATGAGCACAAGTTGGGCTACAGTCGTGCTCGCAACAATCATCGGCTCCGGGGGATTCGCGTGGAACTGGCCTGAGAAGAGAAACCGTTGTTGTAGTTTATGTACATAATTGGGGACTGATAACTCACGACATAATTTGATTTTTCAAATTTGCGATTTATTGGTCAAAGTATTTGTATCTGTTACAGACTGCCTGCGGCCCACGCCTGGCCCATGTCCAGTACCAGCAGTAGTGAGTCTATACATGCGGTAGTTGATAAGCTATGGTACCGCCTGAGCCGAAACTCGCGAGCAACCGAATTCCATGTTGAAATTGTCCGCAACCAATAAAACCCACATAATATTACGTTAAAATTGGCAGATGAAAAACACAACAAACCAACCATTTTCGCCAGTGGGGCTCGCGCGAATCGCCAGTATGATGACAGCAATGAGCAGAATGACCAACAGCCACCAGGCGCTCGGCGAACCACGACCTTTGTTCATCAATAGGTGCTGCATGATTATTTGATAATTCAGATCAATCAATCAATTCTCGGTAAATTTCGGAGTTCAATACAGTCTGTGTGTCAAGTGTTTGTGCGTGGCACAAAATGATGTCGTTCAATGAAACATTACTATACACGCACACGTCGCAGAGTGTTTGAAACACCAAGGATGACCTGTGCAAATAAATGTTTCAATGCAATCTTTGAATGTGCTTGCGCTCTCCTCCTTTTACAAAAACATTGAAGTCCTTGTAACCCAAACAAGGAACAAAACGACACTTCAATTTTATTCATGAAACCTGAACACGTTCATTTGTACGAATCAGCAGCGGTGCCTTTGGTCTACAAACACAATGCAAAAAATGTTTTGAGAAAAGCACTAAAGTAAAGCTAACACAATAATAACAATAGCCGTGGAACAAAAATGCACACCGTGTAATAGCACAGAATTATGCGACACCAAAGCAGAAAACAAAAGAATCGATTATATTGTCATCCACCAACATTTACCGTAACCCGACTTGTGCCTATAATCCTCGGTTTTCCATCACTGCTGCCCTCTTTTGCGTCCAAATGATGCCATTGCTTCAGCAGGTCAACAATACTGTATTTGAGGGTCTGCATGCCGCGCGTTGATCTGCGAAGGATTTGGAAAATAAATAAAAACTATTCTCGACAATTATACGAGTGTGATAGCCGTGTTCCCTCTTCCATAGTGTGAACCCCAGTTACCGAGATACTGTGCCCAAACATGTGGCACCCACATTTACCATATAATGTTCTGCCCGCCACTTGCTCTTCTGTGTGTGAGGTTCCCTGAGTGTCACAGAAAACGTGGACCCTGATCACGTCACGTTTTACAGGAATGTGAACAGACCATCGGCGGTGCACTAAGTCGTCAGTGTATCACAATTTAGTGTCCTCCTAACCTCCCATTAACGACAATCCAAGGTGAATGTGTTGCCGGTTCCGGACTGATGGACCGAGTGCGGTATTCATCCACACGTTGCAGATCGTCACCGCGCGAGCCAGCGAAACAACGCCTGTGATTGAGATCAAAAAATGTCTGCGAGCTACATTGCGTTCGACAGAATATGTACCGGTGGTGACCAAATTAACGTTCCTCGCACTCATTTAGGGCTGCTTTGTGTTGACGACCAGTGACGACTAATCAATAAGACAATCTCGATAATACCGGAGTTTTCCGTGAGAGCCCAACGGGCTCAATTTGGAAAAAGAAAAGTCAGGATTTTTTGTTTCAAACGTTTACCAACGCAAAAGCTTTCCATGTAGTGCTCCGGGGGCTTTATGCTGACAATGCTGATACATTGGAGGCTCAATTCTGAAACATTTCTGACTTAACTGAACCCACCACAAAGAGCGCACCTTGCACTGAAAAATTTAAACCACGGGCTTTGGTGGAAACGTAACATAGTCGGTAGAATGTCAGCCAGACAAAAAAGGCACAGCAACCCTAAACTGTATTTCACCCACTTTACATTCCTCCTGAACTTCGCATCAGCATGTGTCACTCTGAAACATCTGTGCCACGCGTGCTGCATGTCCATGTTGGCGTGAAGATGTTTCTCGATGCAATACACAAAGTGCATGCTGCGACTGAAATAGTGAAAAACGCAAAATAGAAAGCGAGCTACGATTTATAATACAGCATGCCTGAATCATCAAGGAAGGTCTTTGATTCCATATAATCAGAATCTCGTCCATGACCCTACCTGGCCAAGTGACTGTGGGTGACATTTGGTTGAGCAGCGAATTCGGCCAAGACGCAGGAGATCAGGCGGTTGCCTGAATTTCAAGTTCAAATAAATATTCCGGTTCCGTACAAGGAATCGCAAATAACGTAATTTTACCATCACACTCTTTTCGTCCGTGCAAACACGTGACCTGTTGAGTACGCTGGTCGCGTTGAGCGTTGCCCCATGGCACAAACGTGACGTGCACGTAATGGCTGTTAGGTGAGGTAGGTATTGGGGATAGTTTGGTGAGTCGTAGACCGATGCCCAGTTGGTTAAAGACTTGCTAACAAACAGCACAATACATTCATGTTTATTTCAAATGCAAATGAATTGTGGGTGACCCTGCCCTCTGATACAACGTGATAGCCGACCGTTTTTTCCCCAGGTCTGTAATATGCATTGATGAATAATTTCCACTAACAGAGAACTGCCGGGCGCCAACCATGACACCACAAAAGGGCAGATGTATATGATACTGAAACATCACCCAACCTCACAACCCGTACCGATAAGTCCTCCACATTGGATACAACGTGTTGACAATGAATCGTTGACAGTGCGGACAATGTGTCTCGAAGAGCACAGTCAAATTGGTGGGTTCATGAGTGACGTCACGACGTTGCCGTGCGCACTGGTTGGTCACACCTGTGCGTGAAACATCAGATTGGGATTGTATGGCAGAAAGGGCGCATTAGTCAGGGCTGGAAAACATAGGAAAATTTTATGTCCAGCGATCTTCGTGGTGTCCTGAAACCAAAATTCTGAGTTGACATCAAACGTTTCTCTGATCAGGTTGTGCTTGTGATTGAAGGATTGATCAGGTGACGTTTGATTGAAGCCGGAAAGCAGCATTCTCAGTCAGTGATTGTATCGGACCGAAGTGGTCTTGGTCTCGCATCGAAACAATTATTAGACAAGAACACCGATCCGTTCCGATCACCGATTCTACTGGCTGTGTGCAGAAGTCATCACAACCCGCATTACATGTCAAAGTTTTGTTGACATCTCTCATCCATCGACGATCCATCGACCAGGTAAGTGCTGCATAACAAATAGAACATTGCAAAAAATATAATTTTCTCACCGCATTCCCTGGCAACATCAGCGTGATCGCACCAGAATGATGCAGGAGTGTTGCAGCCACGAGTGGAGACGAATAACAGAAAGGTCAATGGCAGGATTTGGAGAAGTCGGTGCATAGTTATCATTAATCTCTGGTTTTGATGCGAATTTGTATTTGTTCATCGACCTTTGAAAGCACTACAAGTGCAAAGGCTGTTTTTTTTTCATTCTTGGTCTGACCATTAGGGTCTAATAGTGACACACCAGACGGACACAACACAGTAGCACCCGAAAGAACACTTGAATAAACAATTGCTATTATGACAGAAAGCGCTTTTTGTTGAAATACAAACAGTTTTTTCTGGTTTTTCAAAAATTGCGCATTTATGCCCAGACAGTTGCTAAGTGCACCAGGCGAGGTGTTCAGAACGAAAATTTACACCAGACATCAGAGCGAACAGAAAGACATTTGTGATTAAAATACTCTGTTTATGAGTTTGCACGCAGCCCAGCAATAAGATCTGCTGGTGGGATCGACGTTTTTTAGGCAAATTTGCCACAGCCGTTCGCACTGACGAGCCCTGGGGCCTCGGTCTGTCTGCGAAAGCAGGGCGGAACAGAGTGACGTTACTGCACTCGGTTATACATTGCCTTGCGAAGTTGACTGAACAATGATATGGCTGAGCATGTGGATTAGTTTTGAGAAAAAATATACACGTCAGATTGAAACGCGAAGTGAACAAAAAAATTAATCTCGCTGCCGGTGCTATAACCATCACGCCTCCCGGGCTGAAGATCGCGTAAATAATGAGCTGTCACAAAGCGAAACTTGCACCACAATAGCAGTGAAACGCCTCAAATTTCTGGGCTGAGAACCGACGCGTTCATAGGGTTTGAAAAATGTTAGACGAAAGGAAGCACCACGTGTGGGCACAAGCATAAAACCCCAATTGGAGCCCAATGAACCGAAAACCATCACTTTGGGTTCCAAGGACCTGAGATTATGGATCGAAACTGATTTATGATCACAGAACCACTCGTATTCAACTGTTGTTTGCGCACGTTTACACCAAATTTTTTTTGCTTCCACCAAGCAGCTGTTTTGCTCGTTTTTGTCTTAACAAGTATATTTACCAGGGTGACAAAAGTGCACCACATTTGTCGGGTTCGGGTATTTCAATGCTTTTGTTACAAATACATAAGTGTCAAATCTTAGCTTTTAGAGCCGAAGAAATGAATTTAAATGGCAAAAATAGCAAAATTTTTAAGCTGAGCGCTGCGCTTTCCGACGTCGGTACGCTATGATTGACCACATGTCAAATTTTGGTGACAGCATTTTGTTCAAAAATCAACACTTTTTGTGAGCTTATGCCGTGGTTTTGTAAAGGTGTTCAAAATTTTGCTCTGAGTATGTGAATCTTTAAAAATCTAGCCAATCTGGCCGCTTGAAGCTTACAAGATTTGAGGGGCCTGATTAGACGGTCTCAAACTGACGCCAACTGAGAAAACACCAAAAGGCTGGAAAAACCTTTGGACAAATAAGAGGTAGACTAATGAAGACCACCGGTTTCAAAGCGGTGCAAGCTAATGAAGTTCATAAAAAGTTAGGCAGACTCACACACAGTCTAACAGCTGCAAAACTTTTTTGATTGTAAAAAAAGCGAAAAAACAAACCTCGCCTGCGAGAGCGCGGGAAAGAAACAAAAACGCACCGAGTCACTTTTTGGGTTGAACCAATGGTATAGTCCGTCCACCAGCTCATGGCACTTTGTGTTGCTGCTGGCTGGTTTGGTCCCTTCCTCCACGTTCTAATGAAAAAGAAATTGAGTGTGAGCGATTTTGCAAAAAACTAAAAAAATAATAAAATGCGTCAAAAACGATTGAATTCGATCAAATTTAAAATTAAATTAAATTAAAATCTTTAAAACACGTCGATTTCATAAAGACAGCAATTTAGGAGCAAAAATAATTTTTTTTCGGAAACTCAATTTCTCTTTCATTAGAACGTGGAGGAAGGGAATAAGTCGGCCAGCAGCAACACAAAGTGCCATGAGCTGGTGGATGGACTATACACCAATTGCTGTGTTTGGTTCAGAGCGATTTGGGGTATGGAGCTGGAGCTGTGAACAAATTGGGGTCGGTCCTGTGGTGATCTTCCGTCGATCATTAAAAAGGTGAAGAATAAGGATCCTGACGTAGCCAGACCGCCATATGTACTTCTGGCACCTGAAAACCGCGATCAGTTGGTGGGTGCACCAACAAAGCGTATATGAGCAAGTCAAGAAGGTGACGTCAGCGCAACGACATCAGCTTTACAAGACCAAAACAACCGAATAAACTGTCGTGTACAGAAAGAATCAGCAGAATTTCACTGGGAATACTCTCAACTGCAATAATACGTCAAATTGGCGCTACGATAAGGCTGCTGTTTTGCGATCGACTTTTTCAGCTTGCACTGCCAAGCACTTCGCAGGCTATTTTGGGCTCGAACATTTGGTTCGTACAACCGTGACAGCTGTTTGAGAAACAATGAGGAAACGAGACAGAATTATTTTATTGAAAATTCCACCGAGTTTCGTAATAAAACACAAACTAAGTAATTTATAACAAACTAACGATTATTATTTATGATATACATTACGCGTTTCAGACATTGGTACCGGTTTGATTTTTCTGATAAAAATAAAGTGCGTATGTTCTGAAGTGCCGCCATGGTATTCACAAAGCTGTCACGTAAACCTACGAACATTCACATCGCATTGTAGGTATGCAACTGCATTGGTTAAAAGCTCAAAAAGCTGTAAATAAAATAGCATTACAAAACGTAATACAAACAAAAGTAAAACTCGGCACCGAGAGCAAAAAATGGCTGATACGTTGCAACATAAAATGTGCAGAATGATAAGGTATTTTTGACAGTGAAAATAGTTTCGTTCGACGGTGAGCCAAAACATTCCGAAAGTCGGTATAAAACCAAGAAACAGTCAGCGTATTTTAGAGGAAACTATTACAATGTTGTAACAAGCCTCCCAATAACTATAAAATTAGTGCCGGATGTAACCCCGCAATGCGCGCTTTTCAGAAAGTTTCAGGCGCCCACAGCACAAAGTTTCCAATTTTTGGTTCTGCAGATGTTTCGTCAGAATAATGATATCATCCAACTTAGTGTCACGACATTGTGTTTCATAAAATAATATAAGTGGTCAGTCTACAAAAAGTTTTCAGGTCATAAGCGGAAAGTTTTCAAACCCGAAATTTATATTCTACGCGACATGAATTGACTGCAGCTCAACATCGCCTTCCACTTTCAGGCCACTAATCGTGTTCGGATCGACGCGATGCGCGAACGTGGCGAAACGCTCGTTGTTGACATAGATCTGTGAAAAATTGGATTGTCATTTTATTGTTATATTTTTCGTTTTATTGTCATATTTTTCGTGAAAAATATTTATGTCCCGTGTATATAAGCATTATGTAGCACGAGACTTGAGGCGACTATGACTGGCTTAATTATTTTTTAGCGACGTTTGCCGCGTCCTTGACGAAACACGGGTGATTAGCTGCAAACTGGGCTGTTGAAGTGCAGCTTGACCAAAAACCTGCGCGGCATTACACGGTACCAAAATACAGGAACTTATTTCAATTGGTGTCAGCCACATAGTAACCAAACAACCCCTGTGGTGAATAGGGAAATCGACGAGTAAGCAACGGTGGCTGTTCATCCCCATGCCCATCTTTTCATCTTCGTGTGTGAAGCTATAAACTAAAAAAACCACAAACAACAGCTCCGCCCATCAAACCACACCTGATACGAGTACTGTTCATTGACAATGACCAAATCGAACACAACGTCCGGCTTGAACGGGAATTCGGCTGCTTCGCGTTCTTCATTGCCCCAGCCGCCGTTTTCGTACGAGTTGCGCACAACTTTCTGCAAAATTAAGGCATTTTTCCCATTCGCCCGTCAAATATGAATTGTGCAGCGCGTCTTTTTTTAGGTTGATGTCCGATTCAACTCGAGCATAAATGTTCACGGGTTGTCATCGTCAGAATTCGCCAAACAGCGGAATTTCATGAGCAGGCAACTTGATAACTTTTTGCGAGCCAGTTTATCGCCTGTTAAATTCATCGCCCACATCCGAGACCAGAAACCAGAATCAATTGGCAACGTTTTGTAACATTCTAAATATGGCTTTCACTGCATTCCCAGCTCGAAACATCAACGAAAAACTGCCAAACTCTATCTGTATTTATACGTACAACGATGCACTGCACTCCATGAGCAGCACTTAGCTTGTGCGACACATTGATGTAAGCAAAGCACATGCCAACACTCAGAAACAAGTCTACTTTCTTCACAATATGCACCTGAAGCCAATCAATATCAAAATCATACATGCCTTTTCGTCGAATCGTGGATTGAAGTGCAGCGCGACTGTGCCATCATTCTTGACCAAATTGATCGCGAATCGTTTGGCCTTCTTTTCTGGTGCACCGGTCACAAACAGACGTTTGCCCGCTGTGAACCCACCGCTGATGCCTGTCTCGTACGGAACGTTCTGAAAGTGTTGTGAAACATCAGGTAACCCATATTTTTTGAGGAAGGTTCACATCAGCATAGATGGGTCATGGGATGTCTGCATTTAGAGAGTCACTGAAACCATTGATTTTGACCAGCATCAAACTTGTCCGCCCAGAATTCAGTAAATCATCAACCACGCGATCAATTACAGCGGACATGACTTGAATATTTTTTGGAATAAAACGAAAGAAATAACGAAAAGGAGCCAACGTAGTATTTTCCGCCCCAGGCGACTCCGCCCAGTGAGATGGGTCCGTTGATGAAGATATGCGACACTTGGGTCAACGGTTGACGATAGTCGAATTTGGCCCAGTCCTTCTGGTCAACCATGATCTGAAATGCTAAGTGGGCTGCTGTGGCTCAGTGGGTTATTCATATGCTGAGAATCAGCCCATCGCGCAGATTCGAGTTCGCTTCGGCGCATGAATACAATCTACGCCGTTTATAGTGACATTCTGAGAGGGATACACTGTGCACATGTAGAGGTACATAAGTACCACCATATATGTACATATACCATAATCTCAACAATTATACCGAAAATGAGCGGTCGCTAACGGGCTATCACATGTCCATATCACTAGGTATGACGACGGCAGACTATAGGTTTTGGCGTGTTCAGCAGATTTCAGAAAATGACAAAATTGAAAGAAATGCGGTCAATTTGCGTGATTGCGAACGCAAACCTCAAAATGATCACCGTGACAGCGAATGCGCAGATCGAACTCCTCTCCCGGTTTCCACGGCAACTTCTTGCGCTCTTCCTTGCCCCATTCGCCGTTTTGGCGATTGTTCAGCACAACCTAAGATAGAATGTTGATGCCATGCGTATAAAGGCTTAAAATCAGCGTTTGGTTTGTGATCAGAACGCAAAAAGGTATGATTTTTTGGCCGTGAACTCGCCTCCTTCTGCTTGAATCGAATGCTCAAGTGCAACGGAATGTTGTTCGAGTCTTCGCAATCGCCCGACGCAGACAAATTCACAACCATGCTAGAAAAGGTGGAAATCATTTTTTTGCGAATATTTTTTCATAAATTTCCAGAGAAACAACATCGAAAAAGATTGCTAATTTATTGAAAAATTGAATGGTATAGTAAATTTCTAAATTCGCTGCCGCACAGTAAAGTACGCCCCATAGTTAATGTCAGGTTCTAAACCCGAAAATCAACTTGTGAAACATTCGGACAGCCAACACACACGCAGCTTGCCAGCCAGCCAGGCAGCTGCACGCACTGTTTCAGAACCGCGCATGGTTAGCGCTCGGGCTTATAACTTGACATTAACTATGGGGCGCACTTTACTGTGCGGCAGCGAATTTGGAAACTTACTATACATACAAAATGGGTGGATTTGCATACACAGTTTTGACACAGTTTACAGACAGGATGTGCACCAAGACATCGTCAGTGTGAGTAAACATCAGATGAAAAAATCGTATCGCAATTCTGTTTGATTCGCGTTATGCAACTCATGTGTGTTGTCGTGAGTCATTACCTTGTGAAACATCAGACCTCCACATATACCTTCATCAAACCACACCAACTACCGTACACCTACCGTAATCCCTCTTCGTCCTCTTTCGGATCGAACTCAGCAAAACGCCCCTTGATGGTCAGCAACTGGCCGGTCTCGATTGTGCGCTCGAGACGCGCGTTGTGCGGCACTGGCTATAAAAATATTAAGCTTATTTTTGAAATTTAGTTTTATTTTTATTGAAAGTGATCAAAAATGGCGTTTTCGGAAGCGTGCGATGTGATCGCGTGCTATTAGAAAGTCAGGAAGCTCAAAAGATCGTGTTCAAAGCTGGAAGCTTACCCATTGACGGTAGCTCATGTTGAACGAATGTTTGCGAAAAATTGGTCGAATATAATTTGGAAATTGGGAAACTGAAAATGCAAAAGAGACAAACGTTGAAATGTCTAAAAAGAACTTACGAGGTTCATTTTTGGTGTGAGAGCCATGCTGTAGATGACAAGCGTATAGGTTTGAGACAAACTGTGACACTTCAGAAAGGTATATGCGTCAGTAAAGCTATTCAAAACAGTCTGAAACACCTTTAGTGTCGGGCGTATGCAACCTAAAAAACTTGGCGGTGCACAACTACATACAGTGTTTTCAGGATGGTGAATTCTCTTTTTTATTATCATACGTACACGCCTTACTCCTTTAGTCACACGTGGGTTTGAACGTTGCACAGCACAGTCAGCCTGTTACTGGGATGCTGTTCGGAAGGGAAATATGATTACCATACGTAAGCACTGCCAGAAAGTTCGGGAATAATTCAGGTTCTACAAAGTGCCATTATGTGAGAATATAAGGACCGGGACTGACTCATCGAAGATCACAAATTTTTATGTGAGTGGGTATCAAAAGTCAAACCTGCTGTTACTGTTTGGTGCACCGACATGATGTATGGCTCGTCATCGCATAAAGATAAAAAACATGTCTGAAACCAATTTTCTGCATACCAAAAGCACCTCAGACTATGTACAAACGTTCACCTTGCGGAATATTGATTTTCGGACTTTTCTCCTTGGGAATCTAAAGGACATACCGTGAGCATATCCCAAACCCTGGGCGTCTATAGATGTAAAAGTGCGGCGTTTTGATATTGCTTATTCAAGGATTTATGGCCAGATGGGCTGGAAACAACACCAAAGATAACAACAACCTGTAACGTTGCTTTTTTCTGAAAATTTTGGCTGCGTCTGGCAAGAAGTGGGGGTTTGGGAGCCTTTTGGTTGACTATGGGCTCGTGGGTGGACAAATAAAAACAAAGTCGTTACGTGAGTCAAGCGCAAGAATGTGTGATATATTATACGCAAATCGATTTCAAAAGTTTTGAAAGACGAAAGTCAAAACAGTTGATGCGCAGGACACACATGACTCAACTTGAAATAAATGGGCGGTTACCAAAACTAATCTGTTAAAAAAAGGCAAAAATGGACCAACAGTGCCTAAAGTCGTTCGAAAACCAACGGAGCAGCACACGATACAGCATATCGACACAAAAAAACACAGCGACAAGCTCACAGTTAATAACCGAACCGTGTTTGGAGCACAAACTATTGTATGCGCATTCATTCAGGCAGTATTATAACTTGTCATAAGAGAGAACATTTGCAAGAACTCAAGGCATCGGAGATTATGATCGAACAAACAACTTTTCAAAATAATTCTGTGTCAACTTGGAGCGTGAGAGGGCCGAAACCGTTCTTTCAGGGTCACATCGCGGAGTCAAAGACAAACTATATAAAATATATCAAAGTTTCTCAATCAGTCGTACCAAAACGCAATAAAGTTATGCGCACCAGAATGATGAGCTGTCAGTAGCAGGGCGAAAGGAACATACAGAATTGCGCGTAAAATTATGACCGAAGAAAGAAAATAACGGGGGTTATTCATGCCGTCGCAGTTGACGGAAAATAAGCAATAAAAAGCCTTTCAATGAAAAAATATTTCACAACAAGCTGTCCGCAAGATGACACAGGTGCGTAAACCCGCACAAACTGCGTTCTTCTCGTTCATGGGATTTTTCAGACCACAAAATGTTTACGCTAGGTGCAGATGCGAAACCCTCGCTCGCTGAATAACAGAATAGAACCAGTTTCTTGCTCTGTTATTTTTCCATCCCCACGGTTTGGCACTGTAATACCAGCACAATTTTGTTGTATATACCTAAACATTGGTGTTCTTTTGCGTTACATTTCACACAGCAGGATGACAGTTTTCGTTGATTGGAAATAACAATGTGTACAAATCTTTTTTTGTCATCTATATATTTCCTGTTTTGTTTGGGAAGAGCATGGCCATGAGATGGGCTCGCAGAGCAGCTCTGAGACAATGAAACTCTTGCGTTTGACTGGGAAATTTGACAAGTCGTGCAAAAGAGGTGAAAACAGCGAGCGAACTATACGTGCCATAAAACCAAATTTACTATTCAACATTCATATCGGCTTGTGATAAAGATTACTGTGTGAACCCAAGTGACAAGTTTGTGCATACCTCAATCAACAAAAGCTCTTCACGTTTTCCTCGACCCAAAGGCAAAGCCGTAACAAAAAACCGCTCTTCAAAATAAAAAAAAATAACATGGGGAGTCTGTGGCTGTGTTTGCAGATCGCGGAGACAAAGTTCCCCAGCAATTGGGGAATTGAATGAATCTTCTCAACACGCTTGATTGGTGTGGATGAAGCTTCACAATAGAAATGAATGGTCCCAATTAACGTGCAGCTACATACCTCTCTTCGGTCGGAGCTGTTTGACCCGAGCTGAGATTGCTAAAAAAATTGGAGTTAACATTAAATAAAATAGATGAAAAAACAAACCGATTTTGCTGTATCAGGAGCGGCTATATCGCGTGGTCGAAGTCGATCCTGTCAAATGGTGATTTCTGTAATGAAAGCTTGTCGAAACGGAACGAAGTAGACGCTCAAGAAGCCTGTGTTCCGGTGTCACGCTCGTCCATGAACACAGGAAAAATGAAAAAGTTAAAAGAGGAACAAGCTCATATTTGGAAAAAACGGGAAAAAACCGGAAGAAAGCGGTCTACTAAAGCCCCCAGTTTGTTCTGTTTTTTTCGTTTTTCTTTATCTTCAGTTTGTTCCTGTTTTCTCGGAGTTTAACGCAGTTTGTTTCCTTTGTGTCTGTTTGTTGTTTCTCTTTTTTGTTTCTTTTGTTCCTGTTTTCTTTTTTAACACCGAATGTGCTTGTTTGTACCTTTTTCTCCCTTCTCTTTTTTTTTTTTTTCCTTTTTGGCGTGGGACCACCCCCCCACCCCCTGTGTCGGGACTCCCCCAACTACCGGTATTTACCGACGATGTCGACTCACACTTATTTTTTCCCGACCAGGAGGCGACCCACTCTTTATTAGCGCCGGCGACGCCACCCCGGGGGTATCGAGTCCCGATACTGCGATTTTCTTTGAATAGCGAGTTACATTCCGTATGGTTTACCCCGACCCAATTCAGTAGTACCGGTCAAGTGCCGGTCATCCAGCGCCCGAGCGACCCGGCCCTATTCTATATTTATTACAAGTGCCCACTCCCCCCATTCTTCTTTCCCGCGGGGCACCAATTTACTTAGTTAAGTGATGGGCCGACGCTCACGACGCCATCGGGGTATCGAGGTCCCGATACTCATTTTCTTTAAATTGTCAAAATGTTGGCCGATTCCCATTTCTTTTCCGACCACCGGACCGATTTCGCCCCGTTAGGCCGGTTGACGGTCACGACGCCGTCGGAGTCACCGAGTTCCCGAGACTTTCTTTATTCTAAATTTCAAATTGATCCACGACGCTTATTTCTCCACCACGATGACGAATACACTCCGACTCAGTAGCGGTCGGCCGCCACGCCCCCCGCGGTGGGCCGCCCCTACGCCTCTTTTCTTATCTTCACAATGTCCGCCCGCCCCGCTCTATTGTCTCTTCGAGACGCGGATTCGAGCTTCCTATTGAGTGGCGGCGCGCCATCTCGCACTCGGCCCCCTACTCTTTTTCTTATTCGAATTTGCGACTGACGCCCTATCTTGTTCTCGACCCGCGACCCCGATTTACTCACTTTAAGCCAGCGGCGACCGGCCCACGCTCGCGGGGCTATCGGTTCCCCTACCCCCGCTTTCTCTTTACATTGTAAAAGTCGCTTCTCCCCCTATTCTATTTCACCCCCCGACTACGGATTCTGAACTCTTTCAGTTATGGGTCGGCTCTCCGCGCTACGGCTCGGGCCCGACCTCCCCTTTTTATTCTATTTGAAATTTTGTCCGTTTCCCGCCATTTTATTTTCTTCTACCAGGACGACACTTTTCCTCAATCAGCTCATGTGGTCGGCCCCACGCCACCACGGTTCGTCGTTCGATCTGCCTTTTTATTCTATTTGAAATTGTTGTACGCTTCCCCCCTATGTTTTTGATGCCCTTGTCTCGATTCTATCTCGATCAGCTCTCGGACGGCACGGCTCCCGGGTCCAGCTACCCCTTCTTCTCCCTCTGCTGACCGTCTGCCGTTGGCCCGATCTATATATATTCATCCATCCGCCTGCATGTAGCCTCCCTCCTCTCCTCATATCATGTCATGTGATTTCTTGCGCAGAGCTGAGCTGAGTTCCTTCCTTTCCCCGCTTCTCTCCCCTTCCATGTCATATCTTTGTTCTCTCCCCACAAACTCAAAAATTAATTTTCTCGCCTCCCTTCCTCTAAACTATTTGTACTCCTCGTCCCCCTCTCCCCTCTCCATGTTCTTACCTTTCACTCTCTCACACGTATAGCTGCCACTTTGCCCACTTCGGCTACTCCCTTCCATTTTACTCTCGGCCCCCACTTCACCTCCACCTATATTATTCTCCCTCCCCCCCATGAGGTTGTACTTCCTCCTGCCTCGTCCTTCCCTCCCCTTCTTCCTTTTCCCTCCCCCCTCCCCCTCTTTGTTTTCATTTGATTCGCTCGCACATGTATAGACTTCATCTTGCCACTTTGTGCAATTCCTTCCCATATTACATTGCTACCCCCCACTCACCACACATAGTTGTATATTCACTCTCCCGCACATGCATTAGCTTACCTCCCCCCTCGGTCCAACTCCCCCCCTTTTACATTTGTACTCCCAGATCCCCGCACATACTTGCGATCTTCCGTCCTTCCACGCGCCCTGCCCTTCTCGCCACTTCTGGCCATCCCCCCCTGTTCTCCTTGATCCCCCTACATCCTCGCACATTTCTGTCTCATTCACTCGCACGCACATGACCTCTCCCTCCTGCTCCGTCTCTTATTTCCTTCCCTCTCTGCTCTCCTCCCCTCCCTCCGCTCTTCATTGGCCCTCATCTGTCGCTCGCATATCTTATCCTTACCAGTCTTCGTACTACCACCCCCGTTACTTTCCTACCCTCTATCCTCCCCACCTCCTCTCCACACCCAGTAGCTGCATATGCATCCTCCTTCC
This sequence comes from Rhynchonema sp. JSB1_4, assembly GCA_030248065.1. Classification (NCBI taxonomy): domain Eukaryota; kingdom Metazoa; phylum Nematoda; class Chromadorea; order Monhysterida; family Xyalidae; genus Rhynchonema; species Rhynchonema sp. JSB1_4. The sequence goes on from JASAMV010009090.1 coordinate 56,017, forward strand.
CTGCCTCCAGCCTCCTTCCGTCCCATTCCCTTCCGTACCCATCCCCCCCCTTGACCCTCTCCTTATTTATGGATACCATTCGTTCGCACGTACATTTCTCCCTTCATCTTCCACTTTGTTCTCTTATTCCTCCCTATCACCCGTACACCTATACATCTCTACTCTGGCACATCTATTAGGAGCCACAACTCCCTCACCTTTTCCTCTATTACTATCATTCTTCACCCTCATCACTACACCACACAATAAAACACAAACGGAAAAAAATAAACAAACAGACAAAGGGGAACAACACTCCCTTTCCCAACTTTTTTTCTTTTTCTCCATTTTTTTACCTTTTATTCTTTTTCCTTCTTTCATTTTTTTCCCTTTTTTCCCTCTTTACCTTTTTATTTTTCCTTATCTAATTTCTTAATCTTCTCCAATCCCAACGCTCTCCGACCCCCCAAACAACACCACATTTGCTCAACACACAATCTGCCCATTAGAGTCACCGGCAGTCGGGTTGTTTTAGCAATTGCTTTTGGTTAAATGTAAAAAAACAACCGGCTTACAACGTTAGTTGCTCTTTTTTGCCCTAAAGAGTTTGAAAATTAGGACGTTAGGACAGCTGTGAGATGTCATCTTGATTGTCTTTCCTCAACAATTCCTATTCAACATTAGTCCATATTCCAAGCAAATGTAAACAGAGTCTCCAATCAAGGTTTCATAGAAATGTCAGTTGTCGAATAATTCTTGTTGTTGTTGTTGTTGTTGAACAATGATAATTTGATTTCTCCTGGAGCTTCGCGTTTGATATCTCCAACCGTTTTACTTTCTGCAGGAGTGAAGGAGCCGGCTCACTAGATCACCTATGAACCCATTCAATTTAAGAAAATGTGTTAATCGCTTGACAGGTATAGGTACATATCTGAGTATCTCCTTTAGATTCAAAAGATATGAAACGGCACAAACCAACCATACTCTTTTTTTACATCTGTCCATATCGAATGAATTGTTCGCGAGTCAGGTCACCCCTGTCAAAATAAGCCCTGCCGTTGCGTCGTGTGGTGGTCAAAACGCTCAATCTTTCATTCAATCGATCAGCGCTTCACCCAATGTTGCAATTCCTCGTTTATCTATCGTATTCCTGCACCAACCCTTGCAAATGCGCATTATAACGCGGCCGCAGTCTGCAAATTCAAGATGGCAACCGAATGAAAAGCCTAGCTCTCAACACGACAATCTGCACATTAGAACCAGCAGCAGTGGGGTTTTATCAACGACTTCTTTTTAAAAAATTAAAAAAACCACCGGCTCACACTATTTTTCTCTTTTGCCCTAAAGAGTTTGAAAATTAAGACGTTAGGAAAAGCGGTAAAAGGCCACCTTAAGAATTTCCTTCCCCCAAAATTCCCAATCCACACCTTAATTTTTTCCCAAAATCCCAAACTAAACACAAATGAAAGGAGAGTCCAAAAAAAAGGTATCAAAAAATATTCAGATTTCCAAAAAATCCTTTTTTTTTTTTTTTTTTTTAACCAATAAAATTATACTCCACGAGCTCGCGCGCTATCAACCACCAACTTACTTACTGCATGCGGGAGAGGAGGGGGCCCACGAAGGCAGCCACCTAAGCAACCCAATTAAATAAAAAATGTTAAAAGCGTACAGAGGTATAGACACATATGAAAAGACACAGAACAAACAAAAACAAAAGACGGGAAAAAAAAAACATACTCTTTTCACATCTTTCCAAAACCAAAGAAGCAGTGTCCAGGAGGGACACCCCCCCAAAAACGGCAGCCCCCCTGCGTGGGTGTGAAAAAAAAATAATCCATCCAACAAACCAACCGGCTCACCCAACAATTTAACAACTCCTATCATATCATATTCCTCCACCACCCACCCCAAACAAGCGTCATAACGCGCCGGCAGCACAAGACAAAAGGAAACCAAACGGAAAAGAGTTATTCTAACAGTGCGAATGCACCAAATGGGTGGTGCGTCACTCCACAACGTCGAAAAGTTTGGTTCATGTTAAGCATCACTGTGAAACACTGAATCAAAACATGGCTACCTTTCCAATTCTCGAGGTTCGCCATGCGGCCAATCAAGTTGACGCGTGCAGCCGTCCTTTATTTGGCACAGAACCAACAGCAAGAAGGCGCACATGAACAATGATGTTGGCATGATGATGGGCAATCAGCCGTTTGATGCTAACGCTTTCTTGAATGCAACTCTAGAGGGCTAAAAAATTATTTCAATCGCTGTACAATTACATAAAGGCAATCTATGAGAGCTCTCGTCCCTGACCTACCGTAACCTGCGAAGTGCTTTCGTGTCCGTACAGATTTCGCGTGCACATAGAATGTGCACTCGCTTCAGGGTTACGGTATGGGCCAAGTCGGAAGCTCCCAGATTGCTTTTATCCAATGAGATTGCTGATAAAATGAATGACGCTGCCAAAGTTTACAATTTATTCGCTTTTTTATGCTTGCTAAAATAATGACCACAACAATGATCAAGAAAATCTATGGCCGTTATGCATAGAGAGAAGCGAAAGACACGTGTTATACAATTTGAGCTACGCACATTTGAGCAATCGTTCTTTCCATATCTCCTGATCACACTGATCAAATCAAAAATTCGTGTCTGCACACGACTGTAACGCAATAATTTTAGACATGTTCTATCACTCAATGGTTCCGACAAAAGCTAATCGTAAGTCTCCAAATAATCTGCTGTATGTTCTGAACGAAATGAAAAGAAAAAAAGGAGCTATAAGCGACACAATCAAGCTTGATGACAGTTGGAAAATAGTCAGTTGTCGAACAGTTCTTGTTCTTGTTGTTGTTGCTGTTGTTGAAGGATGGTAATTTGATGCTCCAGACTGTTCAGTTCGGCCTCAAGCTGTTCCATCTTTGCCCACAGTTGCCTCGCTTCATTCTTTACATCATCTGAAGCAAAACCAAGTGTAAAAAAACTCAGGGCGATTCCGCAACCCGGGATCCCGAAGGGTCTGCCGATTTTCCATTAGTATTCCCGGATGTAGAATTTGAGAAAAACTCAATTCCAAACAAACCTTGCTCTTTTCTCAGATCTGTGAATGCCGATCGATATTGTTCACGAGTCATTTCACCCTTTTTATACGCGGCGTTAAGATTGTTTCCTGCGACGACTAAAGCGTCGCCCTTTTCAGTTACTCGATCAAGCTCTGCGCTCAACGTTTCGAATTCGTGTTTCCTCTGGTTAAACTCATGCACCACACCTTGCAAATGAGGATTCATCACGGCTTCCGGCCTTGCCGGCATGCTGAATATCAGAAAGGAATTGTACGCATGTGTTCAAACGTGGACTAATATCAGTTTTAAAAAATTGTGTTTTGTTTGCGCATTCTATATCGTCACCTTTCCAACGCCGGTGGTCCTTTGTACGGGAAGTCGACTGGACGAGCGAAACCACTTGCTGTGCGCAGAACCAACAGCAAGAAGGCACGCATGAACACAGAGTTTGGCATGATGCTAAGGGAATCAAAGACTACAACCTTCAGATTATTTGGCTTTGAACGTCAAACTTTGAATAATACAACCGATTGTTAAAAGGCAGTGTAGTTGAATCGACTTGAGCTTATCGACCGGTACTGATTCACCGAACGTGCGTTTTTCACTGTTCGTTTACGCTGTTGACTCAAGGTGGAGTCATACTTGTCCATTTCGGGCTTGTAGACAAATTTTTGTTGGAATATATTTTGTGATAGCGTTGGAGCACAAATTTCGACCAGCGCGTGAAAGTTCTTCCTTTGATGTAGGGGGCAACTTTTACGCTGGTCGAAATCGCTGGTGCCAACTTTATCACAAATATGATCCCAACAAAAATTTGTCCTCATCGTCTACAAACCCAAAATGAACAAGTATTACTTCATCTTCAGCGTGCGCTTGTGGGTCCAGGGGTTGGGTTAGTACTTCAGACTCTGCCACGATCGCTTCAGGTTCAGTACTGCAGGGGTGGCGTTTTTTAATTTTTGGAATACTAGTCGGGACCCGTGCCTACGGCCCGGCTACAGCGCCGCCCCCCCCCCCCCCCGAAGACCCGTTAGCATACCTAAAGCTACTCGTGAAAATTGACCCGTCCGCCCTTCCGAGGGAGGGGGCCACATACATACATACACACATAGTGTTTTAGTAGTATAGATTATGCCGCGCGACGATCAATACTGGCCAAAAAGATCAGGAATACCGTGCCCTACCGTAATCCATTCCAACAGCTAAGACAAACGAGCAGGTATAAATACGGGTTGTTGTCCAGCGATTCATTCATTCTTTCTTTTTGCAATCCATCGACTTCAACGACTTCGAATTCAACAGCGAGCATCAAATCGTCAGCTCGTGAGCTCGATCATCGTGCCATCAACAGCCGATCAAGAGCCAATCAGGAGTGCGACCAGTCCAAAAACGGTCAGTTCTGCTGCTGGGTTACGGTAGTTTTCCGCACTTTATTTTTTAATAAAGGTTCTGGCATCAGCGGAGGGGTTAGACATGTGGCACATCCGTGAGAGCGCGCGGCAGGCGGCGCGCGTGCATGTGCTACAGCTGCCTGCAACACATGATGCCGGTCAGTAACGGCAAAGAGGGCACACAGACGCGCCGCACGCCTACCTGCCGCGGATGCGCGCATGCAAAAATCGCGTGTAGCGGCACCTCGCCGTAAGCCCGGGCTAAATAAGATTAGAAGGAGGTCTTTTTGTGCATCAACTGCACAGATCAAAGCTACATATTGTATATCGTCTTGAAGATGGATTTTTGCCTCAATTTTTACATTACCACTAAACATTATTTTCAGCTTCTCACCAGTCCGGGAAGGCGCCGCTCGCAATCTGCCAGAAGGGCGAATCCAAACGCGGTTTGTTTCTGGTTGTATTCAAACGCGGCACGTTCTTATAGCAGAGTCTATGGAGGCAGTAACCACGCGCTGTTGCTGACGGTGACTCCGAGTAGGTATTGAGCCATCACACACATCCTCGTAATTGTTTATTCTGTGCCGAAATCATCCTTCCAGTTACACCGTGATATCCCGTAGTAGAGCTTATCTCTGGTTGCATTCAAGCGCGGCACGTTCTTATAGCAGAGTCTATAGAGGCAGTGGCCACGCGCTGTTGCTGACGGTGACTCCGAGTAGGTATTGAGCCATCACACACATCCTCGTAATTGTTTATTCAGTGCCGAAAGCATGCTTCCAGTTATATCGTGATATCCCGTAGTAGAGCTTGTTTCTGGTTGCATTGGAACGCGGCACGTTCTTATAGCAGAGTCTATGGAGGCAGTAGCCACGCGCTGTTGCTGACGGTGACTCCGAGTAGGTATTGAGCCATCACACACATCCTCGTAATTGTTTATTCAGTGCCGAAAGCATGCTTCCAGTTACTGTATATCGTGATATCCCGTAGTAGAGCTTGTTTCTGGTTGCATTGGAACGCGGCATGTTCTTATAGCAGAGTCTATGGAGGCAGTAGCCACGCGCTGTTGATGACGGTGACTCCGAGTAGGTATTGAGCCATCACACACATCCTCGTAATTGTTTATTCAGTGCCGAAAGCATGCTTCCAGTTATATCGTGATATCCCGTAGTAGAGCTTGTTTCTGGTTGCATTGGAACGCGGCACGTTCTTATAGCAGAGTCTATGGAGGCAGTAGCCACGCGCTGTTGCTGACGGTGACTCCGAGTAGGTATTGAGCCATTACACACATCCTCGTAATTGTTTATTCAGTGCCGAAAGCATGCTTCCAGTTATATCGTGATATCCCGTAGTAGAGCTTGTTTCTGGTTGCATTGGAACGCGGCACGTTCGTATAGCAGAGTCTATGGAGGCAGTAGCCACGCGCTGTTGCTGACGGTGACTCCGAGTAGGTATTGAGCCATCACACACATCCTCGTAATTGTTTATTCAGTGCCGAAAGCATGCTTCCAGTTACTGTGTATCGTGATATCCCGTAGTAGAGCTTGTTTCTGGTTGCATTGGAACGCGGCACGTTCTTATAGCAGAGTCTATGGAGGCAGTAGCCACGCGCTGTTGCTGACGGTGACTCCGAGTAGGTATTGAGCCATCACACACATCCTCGTAATTGTTTATTCAGTGCCGAAAGCATGCTTCCAGTTATATCGTGATATCCCGTAGTAGAGCTTGTTTCTGGTTGCATTGGAACGCGGCACGTTCTTATAGCAGAGTCTATGGAGGCAGTAGCCACGCGCTGTTGCTGACGGTGACTCCGAGTAGGTATTGAGCCATCACACACATCCTCGTAATTGTTTATTCAGTGCCGAAAGCATGCTTCCAGTTATATCGTGATATCCCATAGTAGAGCTTGTTTCTGGTTGCATTGGAACGCGGCACGTTCTTATAGCAGAGTCTATGGAGGCAGTAGCCACGCGCTGTTGCTGACGGTGACTCCGAGTAGGTATTGAGCCATCACACACATCCTCGTAATTGTTTATTCAGTGCCGAAAGCATGCTTCCAGTTACACCGTGATCAAATGTTTGAAGTGCGCAGTGTTACACCGTGATATTCCGTAGTAGAGCTTGTTTCTGGTTGCATTCAAACACGGCACGTTCTTATAGCAGAGTCCATGGAGGCAGTAGCCACGCGCTGTTGCTGACGGTGACTCCGAGTAGGTATTGAGCCATCACACACATCCTCGTAATTGTTTATTCAGTGCCAAAAGCATGCTTCCAGTTACACCGTGATATCCCGTAGTAGAGCTTGTTTCTGGTTCCATTGGAACGCGGCACGTTCTTATAGCAGAGTCTATGGAGGCAGTAGCCACGCGCTGTTGCTGACGGTGACTCCGAGTAGGTATTGAGCCATCACACACATCCTCGTAATTGTTTATTCAGTGCCGAAAGCTATGCTTCCAGTTACACCGTGATATCCCGTAGAGCTTGTTTCTGGTTCCATTGGAAAGCGGCACGTTCTTACAGCAGAGTCTATGGAGGCAGTAGCCACGCGCTGTTGCTGACGGTGACTCCGAGTAGGTATTGAGCCATCACACACATCCTCGTAATAGTTTATTCAGTGCCGAAAGCATGCTTCCAGTTACACCGTGATCAAATGTTTGAAAAGTGCGCAATGTTACACCGTAATATCCCGTAGTAGTGCTGGTTTCTGGTTGCATAGAAGCGCGGCACGTTCTTATAGCAGAGTCTATGGAGGCAGTAGCCACGCGCTGTTGCTGACGGTGACTCCGAGTAGGTATTGAGCCATCACACACGACCTCGTAATTGTTTATTCAGTGCCGAAAGCATGCTTCCAGTTATACCGTCATATCCCGTGGTAGAGCTTGTTTCTGGTTGTATTCAAACGCGGCACGTTTTTATAGCAGAGTCCATGAAAACAGTAGCCGCGCGCTGTTGCTGACGGAGACTCCGAGTAGGTATTGA